>JASDQU010099763.1:290054-341017 GCA_032191745.1 Picea mariana | reverse complement strand
AAGCATAATTGTTTAAGCACGGTAACAACTGATTCATCCCCCCTCTCAGTTGTCCAACACAGATAGACTTAACACATGGTCACCGACCAATACACTGTGGATCCTTGAAATTATTGACTAAGGATATGTCCATCAGACATAAAATGTGGATCCATACCTCCATGAATTGATCAGGTTGTATCCACGATATTTTACATAGTGGAGCTACAATACAACAACAACATAGCCACACACCAATACAAAGTGGATCTATGTGACAATTAACATCAATAAGATTACTCTCCATCACAACCTAGGTTGGGCCCATAACACTGGTAGGCGCCAAAAAGGTTCCTAGGGTCTTCATCCTAATCCTGAACCAGTACGATTATAACCAGGTGAATACATGTGCTGATGTCAAACATGGTACAGACCACTTGATTACCGATAATTAATGTATATTGTTAACAAGTGAGAGGGAAATCACTAGTGATGTAAATGATTCCCAAGGTACCATAGTACATTCCAACGAATGTGAATAAATGAGATAAATTAAAACATTTAGTGTAATATTATGATTAGGGGCCAATGATGTAAAACTACTACCGAAAGCAAGGAAAACTTATGTTGATGCATGCGAGTTCCAAGGCACTAATTGGTTTCTAAGTCTGGCTCTTGGATAATTTGTTGAATTCGACAGGAATAGAATCATCAAAGGAGGGCCATGATTTATTACTCATCATTGACATGAAATTGATTAGGATGATGATTTGAGATGATAGAGAAAATGTGGAAACATTGATATGGGTATGAATATGGATAATATTGTAGAGGTTGATTGAAGATGAGACTTCCCTTAAACATTGCATGGCACAACAACTGACTTGGAAGCATTGAGTCAATGAGGAATGAATCCAAACATAATGTGATGAAAACCAAAGGTTCTCTTCGAAGGATTTGAAAGAGTATGATGAAACATGGAATTGGTATAACTTAGAAACAAGCAAATCACCCAATTGTAATCAGAATGGAGACATGTGCCATGTTCAATAGTGGCTAAAAATAATTTCCTTAATGTTTCAAAATATTAACCCACTTACCAGATTCCCCCCCCATCCAAACAGATGAGTAACTATGTTTTTTTAACGAGCTTGAGGAGGATAAAATATTCTTGGTATAACTCATCTTTGGTAAGTTCCTCTTCACATGTTTAACGAACCTAAAGAGGTAAGGGTTCAATCCCAAATGGGTCCTCCAACGAATAATTTTATGAGTCCATAGAAGGTAAAATCGATGGTTTTTCATGTTTAGGGATTTTGAAAAGAGCTTAAAGGAAACTCCAAAGTTGAGTTTTTTGTGAGTTTTAGTCTCTCAATCCCCCAAAAATATAAAATGATACGAGAGAGAAATCTTCTAACCGAAAGGGCCTAGATTATTCCTTTTTCGTAATTAGTCTTATGGGGATGAAAAGGGTTAAACTACCACTCAAAATATTCCCTTTCAAATCTTTTAATGAGTGTGAAATGAGGTAAGCTTGCTTGAAAATATTTTCATGTTTAGGGAGTCTAAAAAGGGCTTAAAGGAGACTCCAAAGAGTTCCTTTTTTGTAGGGTTTTTATGAGCTTGAAAAAGTGATAAAGTATACTCGGTAACCTATTCTCATGGATTTATGAGAATGATAAAGAACAAATACTAAGATTAGTAACCTATTCTCATGTATTTACAAGAACAAGAAAGAAAAAAGACTAATCTCATGGTAGATTTCATTTTTCATGAGCTTGAAACTAGCAAATAAACTGTGCTCTGAGTAGTTTCATTTTTACAAAAGATTGAAACGTGGAAAAACCATGCTTGTTACTTCCCAAGGTAATGTCCAAAGTTTTCCGATGATACCCATGGGTGGTTGTTACTTTTCCCCCAGCTTGAAAATATAGTGGCTTAACTCCAACATGATGTCCAGAGGCTAGAGACATGCCCCCCATGATTCATTTCATCTGCCTACTCTTCTCAATTTCCATACCCAAATAGACTCCTAGTTACTAATAGGAAAATGTTGACCAGAGAGGGAGGGAGAAAGAGGGTCAATTGAAACAGGAAGATGATATGAAGTTTCAATTATGATATCTAGTGAAAGAATCGACTCAACATTTATGAGATCTAGCAAAAGGCTCACCTCAATGTTTAAGAGATATAGCAAAAGGACTTGACTAAACTAGAAGGGAATCAATTTCATTTATTAATGAGATTGAAATATACAATGAATTATTCTAATGGCCTCTAGATTTGACCCCCAAGCCTTTGTTTCATTTTTTAATGAGATTGAAACATAAATGAGAACTTTGATTGTCACCTTTCGATTCTATCTCCAGGCCTTTTTTTCATTTTTAACGAGCTTGAAACAAAACCGATATTTTTTCTCATAACCTATGGGTTAAATCCCCATAACTCTTTTTCATTTTTTAATGAGCTTCAAACAGAAATGGGAAGTTTGCTCGTAACCTTTGGGTTCGATCCCCAAACCTCTGTTTCATTTTTTAACAATATTGACACATAAATGGGAACTATTCTCATGGATTCTTCTTGATAATGGATTCCAAGAGGACAATGTGCTAGGAGGAATACATGTCAAGGGACATAACTCAATCATGGCTTCCAAGAGATCTTTGTTGGATAGAAGAACAATGCTCTAGAAGGAATACAAGTCGAGGGTCGCAATAGGGGTAGGGAAATCAGGCTCTAATAGCCCTATTGAAGAGATCACCATGTCAACTACCATATCTAAGTCAAAATAATTTGAGTATACATTGAAAGGCTCCTTCTCATTAGAATTTGAAAGCATGGGAAATTTTTCCACATAATTAACCTGTGGCAGGGTGTATACTTCTTGGATGTAAGGAATGTTTAGGGAAGTCGGATGGTTTTCCTTCATACGAGGGACAATGAATGAAATATGTTCAATGGTCACTATGTTTCTATTATGAGGGAACTACATCACTTGAAAGAGTGTGAACACAATATATTTCACAACATAAACATAGTCACACCCGAGGAGCAAATTAAAATCCAAAGAGCCTTGGATTACCATCATATCAATATAGACATTTTTCCCTCCTAAGGTAATAGGTATTTGAGGAAGGATCCCTAAAGGTTTGTTGGCTATCCTATTAAAATCCAACATATGTTGATTAATGGGAACACGTTGAGGGGAACCTAGAGCTTTCCAAGTAGTTGAGAATAAAATACTAACAGAAGCACCTTCATCTATAAGAATTTGATATACATCCCTACTACAAACCTGCACAATGATTTGGAAAGGTATATAGGAAGGAAGACGAGGTCCCATCGGTCTACTCCAATCAAAGGAAATAAGCTTGGTACTTGGAGGGGGTTCCGTTGGAATGTGGAAAATGCCCCCTTGTACATAGTCATCTGAAGTGACAAGGTAAATATTAGCAGTATCCAGTTCACTCTTCAAGGGAAGAGTGGGATCAACCAATAATGGAATTATATCGATCACTTGAACCTCACTCTTCAAGGGAAGAGTGGGATCGACCGACGATGGATTCAGATTTACCACTTTGACTTTACTCTTCAAGAGAAGAGTGGGATCGAGTGATGATGGGATCATATCGACCATTTCGTCAACTAATGATGGGTCGGGAGAAAATTTGCGGTAACCAGTTGAAAACTGTTGTTGGAAATCAACAATATTTTCCAACAATTTTGCGGCTTCATCCATATGAGGGAAAAGGTGAGCTTGATGACTATTTTTGCATAACCTACAAGGAAATTTGACTCTAATTTGTTTTTCTCCAACCTTACTTTCACTAGTTGATGGGTTGTCACCAACATGAATTAAGGCATCTGGTGACACGGGTTGTTGAGAACCCGTAGAGCACACTTATAAGACCTTTGGAATGCTAGGGAACTATCTAAGAATATGTTCACCCTTACAAATCTTGCAAGGGTATTTGGGCTTGTGAGTTGTCTTGGTGGGCTTGTCACCATCATCAACTCTCCCAGCCTGATTGATAGTAACTGGTTGATTGCTTCCAACATGTCACATAGTGGTTGGAAGTTTGTCCCTTTTCTTATTTTTCTTCTTCTTATTCTTCCTTTGCTTATTCTTCTTATCCTCTTGGTTACTAGAAACAAGGATTTCAACAGGGCGAGGAAGAGGAAAGGGAAGACAATGCAACAAGCGAAGAAGGAAAAACGTTAATAAGAGGTTGACATTCTAGAGATGGTGAGCTTGCATATGAAGCACCAGGTGCATTTGGGGTCACTGAAGTGGAAAATAACCATGCCGGTAATATGATAGTGAATTCGAGTAGAATCAAAATATAAATATAAGGAGGAACAACGTTTCCAAAAGAAGGAAAAACAAAAGGTTTCCCAGGAAAAGGGGCCCCTTGGTTGGTAGACTCTGGAAATGATGGAATAGACACCAAATCAAGCTAGGGTATGCTAAATAAAAGAGCACACACTACCAAAGTCTCTAAAATATAAGATAAAGTAAACAAAGGAAGGTAGGAATATTTCAAAGATGAGATATGAGGTCATCAATGAAGATATGAGAAGCGATTACCTTGACCTCCACTTACAACCTTACGTGGTGCAAGTAACCCTGGCTTCGTAGGGCCACCATACAGGGGTAGTGAAATAATGATGCGATGTTTTCCTCAAGTACCACAAGGAACCTTCTAAATAAGGAATGCCTCTTGTATTCACCCATGTAGAATCCTAGAAAAAGAAACTATGTTTACCAATTTCACAACGCACGGTTGGGCCGGTAATTAATCGACAATCAAGACTAAGAAAATGGAAATGGGAATGGTGGATAAAAATATATGGCCCAAATACTAAAAGGAGGTGCTGTCACCCCAAGGAATTTCCACTCTTCAAAGCTCCAAACTTGTTGTAGTCCCACTAGGAAAATGAAAGAGGGGAGATCTGAAACTGTCACTTTGCTTGACCTCATGATTAAGTCTCATGTAAGAAGAGCTCTCGTGACAAACAAAATTTGTTACTACATGGATTGCAGTGCTATCTAGTATTCTACAATTTCATTTAATTATCCTTGGAGAATTTAGTCTCCACCCTACAACTTAGGCCTTAAAATCATAGACTTGTGATCATTTTCTAATAAAGGAAAGGTCTAGTTGATTTTAGATTAGGCTCTGATCCCTTTTATGGTTGTTTGCTACTCAAAAGGGATTGCGGATGAAAATCGACTATAGTGTGTGACACTTGAATCCAATAATACTTCAAAGAAAGTATGAATGCAATGCAATCTTTAACTTTAGATGGAGGCTATCTATAGAAAGGAGCAAGTGGTTTCAAGCAAAGAATTGATTAATAATTTCAAAGCAAGAAACATAAAATACTCTTTGAATGCAAAAGGTTTCCAATATATGGGTCAAAGAAATTTTAGGATACACGATTCATGCCCTTCCCCCAACCATGAGGGGGAAATGTTTTTAAGAATGAAAGCTAAAAAATGCCCAAAACCATGAAAATGTTCACTAAAATGCAAGCTTAAGCATGCACTACCAAAGCTTAAAATACAAAATTTTTCTTTTGTTTGAGCTTATATGCAATGAAATCAATTAAATGAAAACTCTTAATGTTTCTTTACTTTCAATGAAAGGATCCAATGCAGATACAAAGGAACACAAAAAAAGAAGATCGTTCAAACAAATACTCGTAAGATTAAAGAACTGAGAGAATAAAACATAGAAATGACCTCTAACACTCATTCAAGAAGAAAATTTGAAAGAAAGTAATCACTATAAAACCTTAAAATCAAAATATTTTTGATCAATTGACACTGAAGCGAATCTCAAAAGGTTCAAAATTGACTTAATGGATCAACATTTGCCAAAAAGACTAGTGAAAACATGATCCGATGCATTATATTATGTCCAAGTTGATGAAAAAGACCTTCAAAATTGACAAGGAAAAGACTTGAAAGGTTTCATAAAGCAAAATACATAAGTCTAATGATTGGGTATTCACCAAAAAACAGAACCACTAACAAAAAAAATGCATTCAAGGATTAGTTGAAACTTCAATGTTTGACCTTTCACAACTTGATCAGAGAGAATACATTAAATAAAAGGAAAAAATAGTGATGAATGTTATCTTTTAATCAATCAAAGTCCAAACAAAATCAATAAGAATTTGGGATGAATTTATGAATAAAAAAACTCAAGAAACAGAGAGAAAAAGGGATAAAAATTGAAACAAAAATAGAGGTGACACTCATGTTACCAAGCAAACAGGGCATCACTGGAAGGGAGACGCTCCCAAAAATCCTTCCAAGGGGCACCAATGACGTTCTATAAGCCATTGGAGTGGAGTGTCACTATTTGAAAAAGGGTTAAACATGACCAAGCTCATCCTAGATGCAACAAAAGTGTTACGAGGACTCTGTAAGCTATTCAATGAAGGTGAAAAGAAAAAACACTGAAGAAATCAATAATTCATCAAGAAATCATAAGAAACAAGAGGCTAAAAACCAAGGAAATAATCATTCCCCCGTATGGTTTCCAAAAACTATTGTGAAATCTCACCTTGCAGATAGGTTGAGCTCCCCTTAGTTTGGTTTTCTTCAACTAAGACAACTATAACAAATGGACACTAAAATTCTTGGTTTCCATCTATTTATACATGAAAAAAGAGAGGAGGACGAAGATAACAAGGCACCTTTTGTGTCATTTTTCCTTGCTTATCTTTATTGTTCAAGTCTTGGATCCAGTCGAACTCTAAATATAGTCTACCTGCATCGAAATAGAACTATCATCTTCTTATAAATCATGATGTACTGCAATCCTTCCTCCATGCTTCTCCTTTCGATCACATAAATATGCATTTCCAGGATACCTTCAGAAGGCTGAGATCAAAGGTTTGATATCTCTCAAACTCTTCTCTATGATGAATCCCCTTCAAACTTGAGAGGACTTGTTTATATAGGAGCTTGGGAGGTTTAACCAACATAGGGAATCAAGGTAAGGTTGGGATATTTCCTCCATGATTTAGGATTGATTACCCAAAATGGAGGGACTATAAGACATGACTTACCCTTTATTCATAACAACCAAAAGATCCTCAGAACTATCCCACAGAAAAAAGTGGGATTGGTTAAAACCACCTCAACAGGAGTGATGTGTTGAGCACTCAACACACCCTAAAAATCCCTATCATTTTTTTTACTTTTTGGGTACCACTTGATCTTCTGCATTGATTTGATTTGATTTTGGCAAATGTTTGTATTTTTTTATTTTCATGACTCTCATCGCCTATCCAGTTTTTTTTGAACTTGTCAAATCCCATGACTAAAAATACCTTAACACCTGAATTAAGATTCGACGGCCAAACACTGCACCCAACGCACTTAGGTTCAGTGTCGAAAATAATTCAAGTAAGTATAAAAAGCACTTGGAGAAAAACAATCGCCAAGTTCCGATCTTCATCGACATCGGTAGAAGGAATTTTTGGTTTGACTTAAGTTTTTTGAATAAATTTTTGAGAGATATCCTATCCTATTCCCCTTTGACATCGGTAAAATACAGGGAGGACAAACATTAAGGAAGAACAAAAATAAATCGTCGATAGCCGATGCCCGATGCACTTTATCGGAATCGGGGAAAACCTAGAAGGACCACAACAAACATTTTGAACACGATAAAGTTATCCCCGATTGTCGATCCCTGCTGCGTTTTTGGCATCAGAACCTTTTTGAGGAAACTAATTCGAGAGTGCTTTGGTAGGATTATCACCGATCGTCAATCCTTGGCACTTTTTGGACATCAACAAGATAAGGTTTGTCTTAGAATGAATAGCGTAAGGAAATTGCCATCTCCGACTAATACAATTGAATTAAGTCACTAGTCTCCAACGCCACATGTCTTTTCTAGGTAAGAAGGTCATACAGTATAATTCTATCTCGAGTCATTCTTGGTTACCTAGGTCCTAGTCACCCCTCTGAGTTATCTTTTCCACATCATCAATATATGGTAATATCGATCGACGTCGGAGCTTTTACGGGAGAGTATCAACGAAAATGTTCATAGCATAACCCCGATCCCCGATCCACCCGCTAAAGGAACCACACGACGGGATGTTTTCAACATTAGATATGATCGGATTTTGGGAATTTAAGGAGATAATTAATACCTAATCCCACATTAGTTTCTACCTCGTGCACCAATCAAAACAACCTTTTGAAATCATCGATAGACAACATCATCATCTCCGCCTCCTCCGTCAACCCATGATGAATTTATGTTTCAAATATTCGACGATGGATTTATTAAAAATTCACTCATAACCCAAATTGAATGGCTGATACAACACAGTAAGATCTTCCTTGTTTAAAATATCTTGAACCATTGTGAACAAATTCATTCTGTGCGCAAGAGAATTCCAGAGCGTTCAAAGGAGCAAGCCGAGCAACTCAAAGGCTCTATCGACCCCGTGATTATAAAAAACTAGGTTTTAACAAGCTTCAGAGGAACAATGTCATCGATAAAACTAACCACCAGACGCTCGTTGAGAGCACCAAACATAAAAGAACCAGAGACAGGCAAAGGTTCTTCTCCAGGTACCGCGAGGAAATTGGAGTATGTCCCTAGGCCAGAGCTTGTCATCAAGACAACAACAAAGAAGGTTTTCATCCAACCTCTGGCCTTTAGTGATATAGAGGAAAGCACCAGATCCAAGGTAGTGCTCCAACAATGGGGGGATCTCTTCAACAGGATTAACAGAGAAGAATACCTGGAGTATGTCCCACACAACGACCCGTATGTAAGGGTTCTCGATGACTAGGTGGTCCCCAACATCCAATGGTCATATCTACACATGGTGGCGAGAAAAACCCTTGTTTTCGCCTACATATAGGTCCTGAAGTGGCTCATAGGCCACACAGATGGGCATAAATTATTGATTAACGATGAGAATGGTGGGTCTGTTAGATTTTTTCTTCCAACAGAGGTCCATAAATACTACAAGATTAGTGACCCAGAGGAGTGAATCAACACAGAATTCATGGTGAAGTTCTATGAACTCCATGACACAAGCCGATTGGTGGCCTCATGGTGGAGGGAAGACAATAAATTCACCAATCAGAGAAATTGATGGTACAAAACAATCAACAGGAGAGAGACATAAATTTATTTGATGGCTATCATTTGCCGATTATATGGAGAGAAATATTTCTCCTAGTTTTTGGAAGCATGGATGCCTTTGGCATACATAGTTTCAATCGTTGGGTGCAGCTTCAACTGGGGAGAAATAATCTCCAAGCAATTAAGCACATGTGTGCAGTAGGCTTAGACGTCGAAGGAAGGGGAAGCACCAACTTTTTACATGGCTTCATACTTGCTCGATGTCATGTGCGCTAGGAACGTATTCACTAGCATGAATATGATCAGGGATGTTGTAGAGCTCCATGTCCATGTCTACTTCAACATGCTATGGGAAAACAGGTATAATAAATCTTACTCCCTCATATGTGATGAATTCTTCGCCTGAATTTATTTTATTCGTTTTAAGAAATAATATCCAAGGCTATCAGTGGCAAGCAAGAAAATGATATCCAAGGTAGGCCATTGGTATCTGGACGAGTGCGCCATCTACATCAAGGTGTTCAGGGCCACCAGAGAACCACATCTCCTATTAGATCATGTCCCAGACCGACTTGTCATAGGAGAAATATGTTATCAGACCATATTGCAAGGATACAATGCCACCCTGGTCAAAGACAAGAAACAATATTTCATACCCTACGGTTTCCATGTAGGGTTCTATTTGGTAAAGGATACTTCTCAAGCCAAATAAGAAGGGTTGGGCCAACTCAAATTCAGGTTCCTGACATGCTGATTCCACAAGCACGATCCAAAGGGCCTGGTCCTGCAACATGCTTAACAAATGCCATCCTGCTAGCCGTATGCTCACGATAAGTTCAAAGATGAAGTCTTCACAGAGAATGCCCAAGACTGGGATGAGGTGGTGCAAAGGATGGCTGACCCGAAAATGACTAGGTCAAGGCCATGATCATGGATGAACATATGGAAACAATAGAGCAGTCAACTCAAGAGGCCCTCAGAGCCAGGGAAGAAATCAGAGCGACAAAGGTAACAAAGGTGCAGAGTAAGGGATTGTCTATGACACCAGAGGCACATGCAAGGGGATTTCTCCTAATGGAATTTGAACAAATGTTAATTTATCAGCTGTAGAATGACTCATACCTCGTATAAATGACAAGGGTCCCTACCAATAACCCAATTGAAATCCGGGTAGGTCCAAGTGACCCAGAGCCAATACAAATTGAAGAGATCACTAGGTTAGAAAACCCTCAAGTTTCAACGCCACAGGCCGGATCACTAGGGGACATTTCGGCTCATCCAAAGTTAGCGAGGACATCAGGGAGAGAAGGTGCACCAAACCCCTTACACGACTTAATAATGATCTATGATGATGAGGAGAGTTCATAGGTTTTCCTGGTGACTCTGGTATAGATTCCAGAGGAAAAGGAACCCGAGAAAGAATATTCCCCAACTCTTGATGCTCAAGTTCAAAGCCTTCCACAGAGTGACCAGGAGGCTAAAAGTGTCTTATACATTGAGCTACTCGATGCACCGGGGACCCAAGTGGACAGCCAAAAGGATGAGCTAGGTTCAGGCGAACGAGAAGAAGAAATTCCATAGCAAGAAATCGACATCTCAACAACCGATTATCAAGTACGTACTGAGCCTACCTATGATTAATCAAACTTGGCTAGTATGATACTTCCCGACGAGAAACAATTAGAGGATAAACTCTTGGGACATACGAAAGAGGTTTGAGAACCTAGCCTTGAACATATTTACACCATTGGGAGCCTGGGAAACACACTTACTTGGGGAGAGCAACAAATCCCCGAACCTGTGGATGAGGTCACAGATATACATGCCATCTCCTATGACCGAAAGAGGAAATAAATCATGAAGAGAGCCACCAATAAGAGGAGGCTTACTCTGGACAACTCCATCCTCATCACCACAGAGGAAAAATTGATTAGCACGGAGCATGCCAAAATGTCTAAGCTTATCGACGTAGAGATGGAAATCACAGATGCGACCCTGGATAGAGTGAGGAAGGATGAAGAGGAGTTGGTCATTGTGCTAAATAATTTGGAACATCTACACCATTTGGATAAATATTATCATGACTCCACAAAGGCCACAATGTTCTTGAGAGCGAATTCCAAGATTCCTATAATAAATTCACGAATGAGTGGCACCTTTTCATTGTAGGGATAGTTGATTTCCAATAAGATGCCCTTATGGCGCTGGAGACGTTCAAGGATATGGAAATATGGTATGAGAAATCACACCAAGTAGTGGAAAGGATCGATTACATCAAAATGGTTCAACAGGGTCGAGGCACCGAAGATCACGTCATTCAGGTACTAAGGGATAGCATCATTGACCGCATAAAGAAGTCGACCAAATACTGGGTGACAATGGCCCAAGAACCTCATCAGGAAATCCAAGAGAAATGGGTCGAGTGCAAAAGGATCTGGACCAAGATCAATTGGGCAATGAGAGACATTGGGCTTCCATAATTTAACACACCCAATGAATTTGTTGACTTGCATGGCATAGTCAAACTACATGATGAACAAGACTCATCGTTGGTTGCAGAGATAGAAAAGGTGGCAAACATGGCACCAGGTCAAGTAAAACAGTTCATGGAGCACTCGATCAAGGATCAAACAATTTTACAATAGTTAAGTGCTAAAGTAGTCAAGTATCGGGCATGGGCATTGGATATAAAGGAGATCCTTTCGGCCCTGATGGACCAACACATATTCTCATACGCCAACACATGTGAGGAACTCTTTGTCAAATGGTCGGAGTATGAGAAGAGTCATCCACTCAAGTGAAACCATCTGATGACTCTTATAAGATCGATATATGAAAACACCATGTGGTGATGTTTTTTTACTTAGCTTTCACTTTTGATAGTTATTTTTTAGTTATTAATATGTTATAAATAAGAGGATCTACCTTTTAGAAAAATTCGATGGTTTTCGCAAAGACCCTCATTTTTTGAATTGTAAAGAACTATTTGGGAGCTACCTTAATTGATAAGTCATGTTTTAGGACTTGAGACAAGTTTCAGTTTTCATCAAAAGCATGTGTAATTGGATCATACGGAGGAATTACTTCCAACTTTGTCTCATGAATGGATGCTATAATGAGTAAGAGTTTCTGAATCTGTTGATAAGTTATATGATTCAATATTTTTATAATTATTGCCTCTAATGATATAAACAAATCATTGTGTTAATGTGTGATTGGTGACTAGAGCTAAGGAAACTATTTTTCTTGCCATCATTTTATTGCATGTATGTTTTCTTCTCATAAATTGTATCTAGGTCAATAATAGAAGTGCCAACAAGTTGATGTATTAGTACTAGGCTTGTCATTGGTGTAAGAATCATTGTCTGCATGCTTGAGAATGGGGATTATCCCAAGCTCATCCTTCTTCCGTAGTTAAGTATTCCCCCTTTGTTACCCAGTTGGTTTATACCAACATTTATCTTGTATCGGTCCCACCTATAAGAGAAAATACAAAAAAGAGAACGTTCAAACTGAATGAGGAGTTTTCAAAAAAATACATCCTATCAATCATTACGTAAATCCCATCAATTAATTGGACGGATTGGAAGATCTGGAAAACCATTCCACCATTAAACATTGTAGAGTCTAATTGGGCCTCTGTGGTGGGTTTGGTTCCTACTGTTGAGTTAAAGGCATTTAGGACCCCTCAACATGATGATCCATAAATTATTGTGATAGGGTATCAATGATGCTCCCAAATGCTTTATCTAGGGGCTTCATCCTAAGTGTGACACTCCCTAAGCCATGGAAAGGGACGTCAATGCTCCAACTAAGCCAAAAATTGAGTGTTAAAGTCATGTTTTTTACCTTCAAAATGGTTTTTTATTCTATTCAATGGCTAGGGATAATGATAAGTTTTATGCCATGATGTCAGAGTGATGAAACTTAAATGTGATACTTAGGAAAGTGTAATTTTGGAATTACGACACTCAACAAGGAAAATGTACATAAGTGTAACACTTACTGAAATAGTGACATAAGTGTGACAATTAGTATGACACTAAACAATGTGCAAATTTTGTGTGTAACGATTCTATAATCAAATTTATACACCTTTTGATCATATGTAATTTCATCTATAATAACCAAAGTGACTTTATCAATTTTGGTATTGTCAACATATTCAAGGATAAAAGCTATGATTGACACCATAATCCTGGCCAATTGAGAACAAACCTCAGGCTTAATAAAAAAATCTTTGAAAGCGTATGAAGGATCAATGGTAAAATTTTGTATAGTTGTGTTTCTTTTTTTTCCATTGTCCAACCTTCAACCCTTTCTAACAGGTCGATCTCTAATATAGGAGAATTACCCAGAGGTAAATTCAATATTTTAGCTATATTTTTAGGGGATATCAAATAGACATTCCTCAGGCCATTGAATGAAATGATAAAATGAGTTTCCACATTATAAGTTTCGTGAATGTATGAATGAGGTTAGATTCGTTATAAAACTGAGGGAAGAGAGTTTCAAAGAGATTACTCTTACAGAACCATGCATGTTAATAATTTTTTGAATGCCCTTGGTTAATAAGCTTTGGGATTTGAATGGAAGACTCATAACTCATTTTCGTATCATAAACATCAGCTAAGACATTACTAATGACATGGTTATATTCTCCTAATGATTCTTGTAAAATCGTTTTCTTTCTAGCCGACATTATGCCTTTTCTTTCATAGTATGATCTTTAAAATCGAAAAATATGAATTCAATTTCATTTTCTTACCTTTTTTCTGGTATGAAAGGTGGGAATTTAGATTTTACCAATATTAAACCTCCTCTTGCAGAATCTCCCTAGTGAACAATGACCTATCCCTCCACCCTTTACGTAACTAGTATCATTTCAACCACTGATGCATGCCAAGTTAATTGAATTTAAGGTGCGACCTTGTGAGCTTTCAATCAACTTATGTAATGCGCCATAACTTTAATCGTGAACGATAAATGGAATCCAAGTGCCATCACCTGATTAATTCAGATTGTACATAATCCTCTAAAATTTGTGCATGTTTAATCTCAAAAGGAATTTGAACCGTTAGATTTTTGGATGTGGAAGTATTTGTTAACTGGTGGTTCAGTTCAAGACCAAATTTAATTAGGTTTGTCAATATTGACAGCGTTAGAACCATCATATATTTAGGGTATCAAATATCCAATTAAATCATGGGTAAATTCACTTCCAAAAATGATTAAGAGTCTTTGATTGCAGTAATTTTGGATCCTTAGATCTGTCGTGTATGAAATGTGTGATTAACATGATTGCAACTTTGTACAGGAGAGTTAATCCTGATCGTTTATTTAACACTTTAAAGGACAACCATATTTGAGTCCAATCAACTTAGAAGATTATAATATTTATTTATTTTTTGAATAAAAATATTTTATGATTAAACAGAATGAGTTCATAAAATGAACTGAACTAGGTAGTAACTAGAGAAAATATTTTCTTTCTTTCGTAAAGGAATTAATGATCAAATTTAGTTACAACATATCGACTCCAACTAGGGATGAAATCTCGTGTGATTTGTCAAGAAGTGCAGACTAGTCCCTCCAAAATGGGCATGGATTCATGTCATAGTTAATATGATAATTATTACCCGTAAGATCTATCTTTATCTGTGCAAAAAGCCCATGTGAGATTTAAATCCATATTTAATGATTAAATTTAGAAACTGTACTTTCGTAGATATTTTTCCATTATTTCAATAAATTTACTAACAATGGTGAGGAAATAATGTCCTGCATTGTGGTTGTAACTTTTGTTACAAAATTTAGTTAAGTTTTCTAAATTTTATACCTTCTGTTTAAAATAGTGAAAAGAAGGAGGCTTTCGATATGAATTCTTTGGATATTGAGAACAAGAGGGAAGATTCAAAGGAGAAATATATACAGGTTAATCATGAGGAAGGAAAAACTAGCACAATACCGAGGTTTGCAGTGTGGGTTCATCATAATGTAACTCACATCAAGATGGATGAGGTTTCTGGTATGTGATTTTGAGGCAGGACTCTCTTGAGAAAAATATTGATATTTTGATGCATTAAGTAGTGCATTTACGACATGATGTTCACCGTCTAGGTCTCCATGGTGCAACACAGAGTGACCCCATTTACATTTCTTATTAATATGGGGGCATTTTAATGACATTTTGAAAAGAAGTTGTATGAAGTTGGCCTTTAGTATTTACATATTTTTTCTAAAAGACTATGTTTAAGGAAGTATAACCCATGATTTTTGGACCTTTTCTTTCAAATGATTTCGATATCATATTTATAAGATGGGTTATGTTTATTGTTTATATGTGAACAATTTTATTTATAACAAATACAATGAGTTATATATATAAATGTTGTTTCTTTTTACACACTGTGTATTTGGATATAATTTCCTTGATTTATTTATGTAAATATTTTATTTCTTGGGATTACCTTTATCTTATGTTTCAATAATTAGTTTCAATGACCATTATCATATAATATAATTAAAATATTGGATAGAACGATATGGTTAAAAATATAGTTTGTCTTCAAATTTGAAATATATGCATGCGAAATCTGAACACATCAATAAGACAATATAGAAGGATGATGATATTATGATAGTTTGTTTCCTTCAAAGATTTCTTGTAAAAAATAAGAAGTTTCCAAATATATCAAGTTACTACAGAAATAAAATATGAAGAGTTGGTTGTATAATAAATGACAAGTCAAAGTAAGATAAGGTCCTGAAACCGAGACCCCATGTATAAAGCCTTATATATATTTAAAGATCCTTTCAACATAAATTATAATAACTGGATGTTGCTCAACTTCCATCGAGCATCCATAGTCATGACATAGACATCCCGACATCACAGGCCTTGCTCTGCTTCCAATGAGCATCCATAGACCCGAAAGAGATACTTGAAATATTCTTTATTGATGCAGAGATGGGGGAAATCGACGCATTTTAAAACACAAGGGATGAAACCTATCGATAGCTATAGTCCTTAAATGTTGGGTATATTTTGTATTTTTATTTGATAAAAGAGGTATCTCAGAGCCATACTTATTGTATATTGATTGTCAAGACTATGTCAACCAAAAATAGATATTTTCAATGAATCTCGATCCGATAATCAATGGAAAAATATGTAACATATAAGAATTCAATGAAAGAGAAAAAAACAAACTATTTCATCATATTCAAATTTATAGTCATAAATGTGTGTAGAGCTGCACATATAACCTAGATGCTTGCAAACAATAGTAATGAACCATTTAATATCCTAGAAGACTAGATGTCAATCTCTGATCTTAAATAGAATAGGTCAAAGATGAAATAGTATTTTATTCATATTTTATATTTTTATTCTTTTGTTTAAGAAGGATGTTGATTTGATGGCATGTACAATGGAATTTTAAGAAATTTCAATAAATCATGAAATGTTTTAGGAAACACCCATTTACATGCACTCCTAAAGTTTCACCTTGAAGATTTTTCAATGAAAATGCAATTTCCCCTTCAATATTATCAATGATGAAGGGCATGCACCATAAAATATAAAATTTACCATGTTTACTAGGCTCTTCCCTTTTTTTTCCACATTTTAAAACTAAATCATCAGGTTGGAAAGTTAGTTCTTTAGCTCTTTTATCGAAGAATTGTTTATTCCTTCTTGATAATATTTATGTTTTTCACTAACTATTTCTCATGTTTCATGAACTTCAATTAATTAGTAGATTCTTCTTTGCAAATCATTTGGTTCTTCATGTATATCTTGAAGGATTTTCATTATAGGAGTTCCCACCTGGACATGAAGTTTGGCATCAAGTCCATAAACCACTTGGAAAGTAGAAGTACGAGTTTCTCTCTTAGTACTTATCATATCTTCCCAGAGCACGTACTTTAATTGAGATTCCAATTTTTTTTTTTTTTTTCTTAGGATTTTTTTAATAATTTTAACTAAATTCTTGTTTGTAGACTCTACAAGTCTGTTACCTTGAGGATAGTAAGCAATTGAATGTCTTAAGGATAAATGATTATCACTACATAAATCTATTAATGCAACAGAAGAAAATGATTGAGCATTGTTTGTTATGATATTTTTAGGACATACAAACCTCAAAAACATCCATTCTTCAAAGAATTATATCACCACTTTGTTTGTCATGTGACACACAGGGATACCCTCAACCCATTTTTTAAAATAGTAAGTGGTGGTTGGAATCCATTTGTGTTGTCCACTTGATGGTGGATGAATCTCTCCAATAAATTAAGTCCCCATTGATGAAATGGAGCTTGTAATTTAATTGGTTTGAGAGGTAAAGATGCTAATTTTTTCTTTCTAGCAAATAACTGACATTCTAAGAAATATATCACTTTATTATTCACCATAGTGAAAATGGTAGGCCAATAATATCCACTGCACAAAATCCTGTGAGTAATAGGCTTGAAAGCATAGTGGCCACCACATACCTCACAATGATGTTTATTAATTATATTATTTGTTTCATCCTCTAAGATTCATCTTAGAAGTATGCCACTAGGGTCTTTCCATTAAACAACACCTACGAGTATACAATATTTAGTTTCTTTAAGCGTAAGAGAACATATTTTTTATTTATCTAAGTATCAGGACACTTGAGATTTTGTAAATAATAAATAATATCTCCATACCATGATGAAGAAGTGAAAAGGATATCAACTTATTGATAAGGTGGTTCTAGCGATAAAGTTTCAAATTGTTCTTCATGATTTTGTTGTGACATTATATTTTAATGAGTTATTTGATTTATAATAAGTGCTTGACAGTTAGACTCAGATAAAGTTAATTTCTAAACCTTAACCTTTAATTGATTTAGTAGGATTAATTTAGATATCATATTCTTGTATTTTAGCAATCCACTTACCTCTCTTTCCCTTAGTATCATGCTGAGTCAAAATCTCTTTAACTGTCGAAGAAGGGGTAAAAATCATATTGTTTTATTGTAAAACATAGGTTCGAAAATATTTAAGAGACTTAACTAGAGAAAATTTTTGTTTTTCCATGATGTCATATTTCAATTTCGCATATCTCAAAGGTTGACTAAACAAAGATATCAAATGTTCATGGCCATTTTCATTTTTTTGTAACAAAACAACATCAATCGTGTCTTGCAAAGCAAAAGGAAAAAAGATGAAGTCTTTTGTGTAATCAAGACTTAACGATACAAGAGAATTAGTAAAAGCTTGTTTAATCCTTTGGAAATATGCCCTTGCATCTACATTCCATTTGATTTCATTTCCATTTTTAAGCATATTCGTAATCTCCTTCACAATTTATGCAAAATTTGGAATAAATCGTCTCAAGAGATTTATTTTTCCCAAAAATGATTTTACTTATTTTTTATGTCTAGGCAAAGAAATATATTGAATAGCCCATATTCTTTCAAGGTCAATTTTAATACCTGCATGAGTAACAATATTACCTAAAACTTTACCTTCATACATAGCAAAATAAGTTTTTTTGGGGACTGGGTGATAAACATACTTTCTATGTTTCAAAGAACATTTTTTTAGATGTTCACGATGAAGCTTATAATTTTTTGAAAATATTGCCACATCATCAAGATATATTACAATGAATTTATATTTTTCTTCCATGAAGGAAATGTCCACTTCTCTCTAAAATGTAGCATCTGCATTCATTAATCCAAAAGAAATTTTATTTTACATAAATGCGCTCCACGATGTTATAAAGGTTTTTTTAGCTCTGTCATCCTTATGAAAAGAAATCTAGTTATATCCAGAGAAACTGTCCATGGTAGAAAGTTTCTCTACGCCAAATACCCTTTGTAATATATGATCCATTTTAGGTGAAGGATATGTAACATCCTTCTCTTGCGAGCACATGTTATCGATGTATCCTTGAGGACACTTGCATGCAAGTGATCCGGTTATAGTACATGGTTATTTTTTTGCTTATGGATTCTTATGATGATGTTGATGGATTATGATTTAATGTTATTTGATATATGTGTATTGACAGATGCTATTGACGAGTTTTCCCTGAGTGTGCAGAACATCGACAGAGTGCGGATGCCGCTGGAATCAATGGACCTCTTTGGACTCTGGATTGAGTCAAGGAGTGGATTGTATCGGTTTGAGTATTTACTTTATGCATATGTGACATATGATTGATTATAGTATGATTTTGTATATGGATCATTGATAGTGTTTCATTGATGGATGCACGATGATGATTGCTTGCTAATCTGACTCACATAAGGAGTAAAGGAGCCATGCACATAGACCAGATATTGAGGGAGAGGTGTGTCAACGTCCTTGTCACAATCTACTAGCACTCCCATCATGGATCAGATTGTAGGTTAACGATTACCTAGTTCGAGAGATCCACGATGTCGTGAGGGAAGACTGAGACAGTTTCTCACGGATATTTCTAAGGGGCACACAATAAGGTAGGTTCCTTATTCCTTACAAGCCCTTAGTCTCTCATAGAGTCTCCCGAATGGAGTGTTGACTCCAAGGGTTGGAAAACTACCAAAACCAGTCAAAGGAGAGTGGCACCCTTGGAGCACGGAGTGCGTCTTGAAGGGAACGTTGCATAATTAAAACTTGAATTCAATGAATCTAGGTGGCCTAGAAAACTTTGAGCGAATAATTTAACCTTATAAAATCTTGAGCACTTCTAGATTAATTAATTAATTAAAGAATGAATTTAGTGATTGTAACCTCAATTGAATTCTAAACCTATTCAAATTAATCCTAAGTCTAAGTTTGGTGATAATACTAAAACCGAATTATAAATTAAGTAAAATAGGAAAGAGGTAAATAAATTTAAGAAATTAAGAAATATGAATTAAACCTAAAGATTGAGTTAATACACTTATGTGCAAGAAAATACCAAATTGAAATGTAAGATAAAAAAGGATTAAAGCATGAAAGAATATGTGCAAGCATAGAAGGGAATCTAGAGTCTAACTACCACTAGTTTAACGAGGAGAAGAGTCATATTTTAACTCAACTCAGATTTAGTAAGACATCAATCATTAATTGAAAATAAGAGGAATAGAGAGACAACTAGGAGTGATTTAAGGAGTGCTTTTAGGATGGATGAGATAAATTGAATTTTATTAAAATAAAATGCGTATTTACTTGTGCAAGTTGGGGAAAGGGTGATAAGTGTAAGGGGGAAATAATTCTAAATTATTTAAATTAAAAAAAAGGGAATTAATTATGCAAGTGGGGATGTGTTATGGGGAAATTATATAAAACAAATGGTTGAGAGTATTTTTCTGGTTTTGTGGGTGAGTGGCCCCTTTGCGCTCTGGGATAAGGGGAAGAAGAGTACCCCTAAATTGGTTGGGAGGTACCCGTGAAATATCAACGATTGGGAGGTACCGGTGAAATATCAACTATTAGCGACGACCCTTGGGATAGAAGTTTACTTCGGTGGGACTCGGGACGTCTTGACTCCTGCTGAGTCACAAGTTATTGGTATATCTGGCTTGCGAGCTGTTGGATATACTCTTGGGAGGTTGTAGTTCCCATGGTTAAAAAATATCAACGATTAGCAAGCAAAGGAGGGCGTAGTGCCAAGTATTCCGGTGTGCAGCTCGCCTTCGATAATATTGATCTTCTATCTACGGTATTTGGTAATTGATTGTTAGTTAATTCGTAATTTTTATTGTAATCCGATTGGAGTATGAACTTATTTCTGATATGTATACCTAGTGGACGAAATTCTGGTTGTTAATGGGATTATAATTATTATTAAAAACATGTCATAATAATGTGGGTTCCTATATGCCTCTCAAAGAGAAATTCTATGTAGTGAAGGAGTATTTACAACTGACCTCCCTTCGCCATGATACTGCTTCCACTGATTAGTGGGATAGACCTGGTAAATTATTAAAATTCACTTGTTGATTGTTTGACGCCTGATTAAGACCTGCTCAGACTCGGTCTTGATATTTGGGATTCCCAACCAGTCCACAGAGAGAGATCGGCCTTCCGAAGTTTTATTTTTATTGTCCACTTTACCACCAAATCTAAACTATGAGTGACCTCTTCCTGCGTGCTTGAATTTACCCGGTGGTTGAATGGAATTAGTTGGACTCATTCCCACGCTGGCACCTATTAATGTGAGCATGTGCATGCTAAAGATGTGAGCAGTGGAGGTAGCTCCAGTTGCTTCATGCTTGGATGCAGATATCCTAAGGAACCTTTCATGCGGAGCTAGCTCGCCACTAACCAACCTCATCGAACTCATCCGCCCGAGGACCATGCTTGGACGCATTGGCCATCTCCTGGAACCTCTAACTGTCAAACCACTTTTCATTTTAATATTAATAATCTAGGCTTCCGCATTGAATGTCCTTCCATTGAACTTTTCCAGTGTTAAAACTTTTGGTCCTGCGTGCGTATGGGTTTCCCTGAAGAAGGAAAACTAGTAGTTTTCTCGCCCAACACTGTCTTGATGAAGAAAAGGGTTACGCTTGCACCCTTCCATCTTCAGATAGATTAGTACGACCTTGTTAGCGCCCTTGCTACTAGATAAACTTTGTCATCGTCCAGATAGATCTAGATTAACATTTCGCTGGGCGAATTTATATATATGTGTACCATCTGAGGTCAGGGGCATGCGTTGTGAAAAATCACGGCATGCCTTGATCTCTGAAGTTATGGCGTGCCCACAACTCCAACTTCCACCATCCCTATTTCTTATTGGAGGAAATCTGAGGTGAGATCGTGGGGATAAACCCTCTTTCGTTTCTGGCATAAAGAACCTTCGTCCTTCTGTTGTTTTAGATCGAGTGGCCTCTTCTGATGTCTGATGTCTTAATCCCTTGAAAAAAATGTGCTTGGAAACTGAAACTTGCGTCATTTAACCACGCTAATGGTCAAGCGAGTATGACAGATGTCTTCCCGGTTGAAGGATTAATGTCAGGTGCCTTAGGCATTGTTGTGGATAATCCTTATTTGAATCGAACCTCCTTATTTGATCGTAGAACCCTTTTCCCTTTTAAAATTTCTGTTCTTGCGTGTTTTCCTTGTAAAAACTTTTACCAAGGGAAACCTAACGCTTTTTCCCCAAAGGTTTGGGCAATTTTTATTCTCACTAAAGACATGCTTCAATGCTGGGTGTGACTCGTAATTATAGTGGTTTTCATTCAAATTTGGTGGAATGTAATTTCTACTTTATCTATTGCATAGTCATATCTTAGGTGAAACTAAGATGAAAAAATCATCATCAAACAATAATAGTTAAAGTGAAAGGAGGGTGTTGATATTGAGGTATAGTTTCTAATTCTATTCTTTCATAGATATAACTTATGAGTAACTTTGATGATGAGTTATCAATTAACGACCTTAGTTAAATTGAAAATAGTTTAAATTTATATCATGCAAGATATAAGGGTTCTAGTATTGATTCGTCAACCTACGTGATGCTCATAATATTATTTTAGTTAATGGCGAAGTAGAAGAAGGAGATTTAACCGTGAGAATTCAACCCTTCAACTTCTTAACTAGAGTTAATGTGCAGGTAGATAATGTAAGTTATGGTGACCACCTGTGCTAATTACTCTTTAGATGAGTGTGCAAGTTACACATTCTTAGGTAGTAGACTTGGTATTTATTGATCATCCTCTTTCGCCCTTGGTTATCAATTCAAGCACTATACTTTTTGTGGCTCGTTACTTATTAGTAATTTATTGCGTAAATTGAGGTATATTATGTTACAATGATCAATGATGTTAATCTTAAATTCCATACTTGTTAGTTTAGGATCTTGAGAGTCATTTGGTTATGTACTTAGCTTACTTTTGTGCCATGAAGATAAAATTGATGATTTCTCTTGCGCCATTAAAATGAGGTCGATGTATGATTGATTGAGTAAATAGATTCTCTTGCGTCTTGAATAACGTTGATGTGTGATTACTTAAGTAATTAGATTACTCGCGTTCCATAAAATAAATGTTGATGTATGATTGATAAGTAATTAGGTTACCATTGCACCTTGAATAATTGATGATTAAGTTGATTGATTGATCTAGTTGATATTCAGTTGGATTGGATTAGTGGGATTTAGACACCTCATTGTTCCTCAGAGTAATCACCAGCACTTAGACCTTAAGTGGTCAAAATAAATAGGATGAATCTTGGAATTGAGCATTGCTTATGTGTCCTAGAGGTCCTAACCATGAAGGATAGGTTGGGCGGGTAGTTTCCTTTGATAAATGATGATTGGTCGATAATGATGCTTATTTCAGATGAACTTGGTGAATTCAATTTTGCATTGATTAATCATGATGTGTCGCTATTTATTTTTATGCATTGATCATGTGTGACTTTTAATTATGTTGTTGCGTGATATTGCATTGCTATAAATTATGTGATTATGTTAACTTCCTAATAATTTTTTTTTTACCTATTGTACATCGATCTTCGTTGTCGTAACGGAGGGACCGTTACATATGGTATCAGAGTGGGTTCAACCCTATGACTTGGGATCATTATGCCTTCCATTGTATCAAACTTTTGATTAATAACATATTACTAATTAAAATTGAAATTGTCCTTATGGTAATCATAGTTAGAGGACAATGTGGAGGTAGACGATGTGATGCTAGGGGAAGAGATGCGATGCCTCCAGTAGCATCTATGATAGAGGGGTGTAACCCTCAAGGAGATGAACAAGTCATTGGGTAAGAGAAGGTTGTGGTGGGGGATGTGGTTGGTTTGATGAAGTCCTTCCAGTGGATGTCAGAGGCCTTGTCTAACTGACTAGAAAGAGATGAGGCCAAGGCATCTGTATTCACCGAGGGTTCACAGTGCACTCCAAATCGTAGTAGTATCATTCATAGAGAACTCAAGAAGCTTAAGTTTCCTGAATTCATGGGTGCCACAGACGACTCAGTCACTGAGGCATGGTTGGAGAACATGGCGAAGGGCAATTCTCTTCTATGGTGGAAGATGCTCATACCTCAACTAAACATGGTCATCTCAGATGTTTCATGGGAAAGATATTTGTCAGATGAATTCATTGAGCGCCAACTCAATGATTTCAACTCCTTATGACAAGGTGGTCATACGATGCTTGAGTATGAGGCCTGATTCATGGAGATTCTTAGGTACACTCCACATCTAAACACTGAGAAGCTAAAAATCAAGAAGTTTGTGTTTGGCCTTAAATTCAACATTCGTGTGAAGGTGAGGATCCTAATGCCTAAGACGTTGCACAATACAGTCTATAAGGCATGCATAGTTGAGGAAGAGCTAACCAATGGGGGAAAGGGTAGGAATCCTGCAAGACCAACTTGAAACATGATGTTAGGTGCAAAAAAACATCAAACACTAGCCAAAACTACATTACGGTATCGGTATACATAGAGAGGATCCATTTTCATGACATCATGAAGACTGGCTCCTTAGTGGGGGACTCCCTACAGGGGACCATCACATAAGCAATGGTGTCGCCCACAACAGTAGTACTTTAGGCTTGTTTAGAAGGAACAGACCAAGAAATTATATTGGTAGGCCAACAACTTCTACTTCGGGGACCAGGAGTACTGGACTGAAGACCAAATGTTGGATGTGTGGAGAGACACATCACCAAAAAGACTGTCTGGTTGAGAAGGCTAGAGCGGCTGGGTCAACGAGACACACTACAGTTGGAGATTTTGGAAAGGCCCATAGGATTCATGCAACGGTGAATAACCACCAAGCTGAGCACCAGTTCATTGTGCTCGGAATGTCAGGTACCATCACCGACCAAACCTTTAGTATTTTGATAGATCTAGGTGCTATAGAGAGATTTATTTCTAGTACAATAATGAAAATAATTAAGGTAAATGCGGTCGAGAAGGAAGAGTTTAGATACATAGAAATGGCTTCTGGTGCCAAACAGAAGGTTGGAGGAAAGGTTGCAGACTGTCTCATTAACTTAGGAGATTTTGTAATGAAGTTTGACCTATATGTCATGACCTTAGGATCATATGACATCATGATCGGTATGGATTAGTTGGAAATGCATGATGCGATACTCAACTCTAATACAAAACCATTGAGTTTGACCGATGAGGGGACAGGTGAGGACCTGGTTCCGATCCTTAGTAGCTGGATCTTTAAGATCCTATGAAGAACTTGAAAGTGCATTTATTAGACAATGAGGACGGAGGAAAGATCACCTCTACTACTTAACTGAATTCAGAACCCTTAGAAAGAAAAACTTTGAGTCAGTTCTAGAATGCACACAGAGGTTCAATAAGTTGTATAATAAAATTTCGGTTGAGGTTAAACCTTCACAACCTGCAGCAAAAGTGACTTTTGCAGGCGCTTTTGACCCCGAATTTGCCTTATTATTGAGAGAAAGGAGATCAATAGATCTCACCAAAATGCAGGATGATGCGCTCGATATTGAATCAAATATGATGGCATCATGGAAACTTAAAGCAAAGACTGAAACTGGAAACAAAGAAAATAAGAAATTTAAAGAACAAGGTGGATCTTCAGGGTCAGGAAAATCCTCGGGAGATAGAATAGAAGAGATGGCTAGGGTCTTTATAGAACTTTCAAACAAGATCTCAAAAATGGAACTAGAGAAATCAAAAAGAGATAATTTCCCCAGAAAAGATTTTCGAAGAAATTCTGAACCTCAGGGACCACAGAAAATAATTAAAAATGAAGATCAAAAAATTCCAACACCCTTTAAAAGTGAAAACTATATTGGAGAGGAAGATTTAGGAGATTTTGAAGAAATCGATGAAGATATTAGTAACCTTGGTGATGATAATGAATCCCCTTATTTATCTAGACATGATTATGAAGCATCTTTAAGTAAAGAAAGTACATCGGAAGAACATGTTAACAATAATATGATTGACGATTTCACATATAAAAATATTGCAGATGATATTATTGCTGAACTACAGGGAAAATATAATTTGAGACCAAGAAACAAAAATCTCCCAAATGTTCCAACAAAAAAGAATTTGCCAAGAAGTGAAATTGATGAGGTAACTCCAAAAGTTGCAGATAAACAGTCTGCAAAAAGAAATACAACTGATACACAGCCTGTATAGTCAAAACCTATGAACACTCCCTGTGAAGACACAAGCTCCTATAAAAGAAAACAAGGTCACATCTCAGCGTAAAACTGAGAAGAAAGGTATGGAAGCCCCAAACATCGAAAATGACAAGGCTCTAGGAAACTTCAATTTGGAAAACGAAATAAATAAAATCAAAATTCCTATTCCCCTTGTTGAGTTAGCTAAAAATCTTGTATACATAAAACAAATCGCCAAAATGATTAATTTTTCTGAAGATGAACGCCAGGCCGATGCCATCAACTTAGAGGATGAAAAACCTATCTTAGTCGTTGGTCCATACGTCGAAGGTGCAAGAGACACTGTGGCTCCTTTTTACATTACATTAACTCTGTTTGACCACCTTCTCCATAACTGTATGTTGGATTCTGGAGATTCCCAAAATGTTATGCAAAAGGTAATAATGGAAAAACTTGGTCTTGAAATCACAAGACCCTATGGTGGTTTATATTCTTTCGATTCAAGGAAAGTAAAATGCATAGGTATGATTAAAGACCTAGTGGTAGGTTTGGCTCAAATACCTGCTAAAAGTATTCTTATGGATGTAGTAGTCGTTGACATTCCCCCAAAGTATGGTAT
This sequence comes from Picea mariana, assembly GCA_032191745.1. Classification (NCBI taxonomy): domain Eukaryota; kingdom Viridiplantae; phylum Streptophyta; class Pinopsida; order Pinales; family Pinaceae; genus Picea; species Picea mariana. The sequence goes on along the minus strand of JASDQU010099763.1, from coordinate 314,199 downwards.
GCTATTATCTAGATCATGGGGCACCAAGCTTGGAGGATCTCTCCAACTAGATATGACTTATGCTACAATTCCAGTTTTCGGAGGCCAATTCACTCGTCTTTACAGAGAGACTAGGTTGGCTTTTACTGTAGGTGACCCAAACAACCCCAGCAATCATCCAGTTTATATTGCTGACCAAAATTTAGGAAATTGTATATTATCTTTAGATGACAATTTTGAAGTAGATATAGATGATAAATGTATAGAAGAAAAAATTGAAAAAAAAAGAAATAGAGAAAAATGTATATAATACGGGTGTATGGAAAATGTATTTTGATGGTGCTTCCTCCTATCTTGGAGCTGGGGCAGGAGCACTTCTTATGGATCCCGATGATCAATTTGTTATTCCTTTTTCATATAGGCTCCAGTGGAATGTAGATTGTACAAACAATAATTGCGAGTATGAAGCTTTAGTGCTAGGATTAGAAGTTGCTAGAAGGATGAAAATTAAGAAACTGGAAGTATTTGGTGACACAGAGTTAATTATAAAACAGGTGAATCGGTAGTATCAGGCTAAGCATTCTAGATTACAGTCCTATAGGAATTGTGTCTGGGATTTAATCGAGAACTTCTTCACATATGTGAATTTTCACTTTGTCCCAAGATCTGAGAATCAACAAGCTGATGTTTTAGCCAAAGCTGCATCAACTTTTACACCCCCAACTGCTTTTAATTTAAAATATCATATACAAATGAGACATCGCCCTTCAATACCAAATAAAATACAACATTGGCAGGTTTTTGAAGACGATGAGAAGCTTCGAAAGTTTCTAGAATCATTGGATGAATTTGCAGAAATGCATACCGATCAAGAAAATCAAAATGATCCTATTTGGACCATGCAAGAAGGGGAGGATTCTAAAGAATTTCACGATAAAATTGCAAACCACCGAATGCTTGTTCTCAAGAAAAACCAAATCCCCAAGGGTCTAATCCCTTTTGAAAGACTTTTTAATAAAGATGATATCCCTTCTAAAACTACTCTACAACCCCAACTAGAGGAGGTTGAAGATTGTAATATAGGAACTGAAGATAACACCCGAATGGTTAAACTATCCAAATATTTATCAACAGAAAACAAAAATAAATACACGGAGTTGTTAAGAAAATATAAAGATGTTTTCGCATGACAAAGAACTGAAAACATATGACACTTTTGTGATTGAACATAAAATACCTCTCAAACCAGGTGTCAAGCCTTTTAAACAAAAACTCCGACAATTTAACCCTATTTTATTACATGTTATCAAATGAGAAGTAAAAAAACTTCTTGACGCTAAGATAATTATACCCCTAAGATATTCTGATTGGGTAGCTAATCTGGTCCCAGTTAGAAAGAAAAAGGGGGAAATCAGACTATGTGTTGATTTCAGGAATCTTAATAAATCTTCTCTCAAAGATAACTATCCTCTACCTAAAATGCACCATGTTCTTAAAAAAGTAGTAGGGGCTAATAGAATGTCCATGATTGACGGATTTTCAGGTTATAATCAGATTATCGTCAGTGATCTTGACAAAGAAAAAACCGCATTTACCACTCCTTGGGGCATGTTTATGTATGATAAAATGTCGTTTGGACTAATGAATGCAGGAGCTACTTTTCAACGCACAATGGATATTGCTTTCGTCGGCGAACGGGACAAGTTTGTAGTCATCTATTTGGATTATCTTATAGTTTTTTCTAAATCGGATGAAGACCATATGATTCATCTCAAACAAACATTTGAAAAATGCCGCAAGTTTGGTCTATCCTTAAATCCTAAAAAGTCTCATTTCACTATGCAAGAAGGAAAGTTGTTGGGTCACATCGTATCCTGAAATGGAATCAGGATTGACCCTAAAAGAGTAGAGGCTATAGATACAATAGCTATTCCTAGGAATGTGAAAGAAATTCAATCATTTTTAGGAAAAAAAAAATTCTTGAGAAGATTTATTCCTAACTTCGCTAAAATTGTTAAATTGATTACATATATGCTCAGAAAAAATAGAGAAGTAAAATGGACAGTTGAAGCTAAGGCATCCTTTGCCCATATTAAGAAGGTTATAAGTGAGGCACCAGTACTAGCGAGCCCAAATTATCTCAAAGATTTTCTTATTTTTTCATTTGCCTCTAAACACACGCTTGTTGTTGTACTCCTTCAGAAGAACGAAGAAGGTTTCGAGCAACCGATAGACTTCTTTAGCAAAAGTCTCTGAGATGCTGAACTTAAATATAATATAATGGAAAAGCAAGCGTATGCTATGGTAAAAGCATTGAAAGCTCTCAGAACTTATGTTTTACATTCTAAAGTGATTGCATATGTACCACTAGTTCTGTAAAAGATATTTTGGTTCAAGCAGACTGTGATGGTAAAAGAGGAAGATGGCTTGCAAAAATTCAAGAGTTTGACTCGGAGGTTAAACTGACCAAATTGGTGAAGGGACAAGGTTTAGCTAAACTTCTAGCTGAATCCAATTTCAGGGCTCTTGGGATAAACAGTTCTCAAGAGGAAGAAGGATGGGTAGACGTGAATGAACTTGAGGACCAAATAGTCGAAAATAGGATCGAGGAGAAATTCACGTCGTYGAATTGGTACAAGGACATAGTAACATACTTATTAACTTTGAAATGTCCAACTGACTTGTCTCCATCCAAGGCTAGAACGCTAAAGATGCATGCAGTTAAATATTGTATTTTYGAGAAACGATTATATTGGAAAGACCCGCTTGGTTTCCTCTTAGTCTATCCAGTCGAATCAGAAACAAAAGAAGTTATAGGTCAATTTCATGAAGGAGTCTGTGGAGGACACCACTCTTGGAGGGCTACGGCATACAAAATTCTGAGGGATGGTTATTACTGGCCTAAAATTTTCCCAGATGTCAATGCTAAGGTACGAGCTTGTATCCCTTGCCAATTCTTTGCAGGAAAACATAAACTACCAGCGATGCCATTAGTCCCAGTCAAGACAGAAGCTCATTTTTAGCAATGGGGACTAGAATTCATAGGGGAGATTAATCCTCATTCAAGTGCTCAACATAGATGGATCCTGACCGCTACAGACTATTTCACCAAATGGGTGGAAGCTATCCCAACAAGGAAGGCCACTGATTCAATAGTTATAGACTTCTTAGAAGAGAATATCTTGTCTAGGTTCGACTATCCCAGAAAGATAGTCACAGACAATGCACAGGCTTTTAAATCTATGGCAATGGTTAGCTTTTTCTAGAAATATAATATTGTGCTGGGTCATTCCACAACATACTATCCTAAGGGAAATGGTCTGGCATAATCTTCTAACAAGAGCTTAATCAGTATAATCAAGAAAGTCTTAAATGAAAATAAAAAATCTTGGCATTTGCATTTAAAATATGCTCTGTGGGAAAATCGGATAGGTACAAAAAAGTCTATCGGTACTTCTCCCTTTCAAATGTTATATGGAACAGATGTAGTGTTGCCCATAAATCTAGCACTTCCTATGATGAAACTATGGGAAGACGATAAGGAAGAACCAAACCCTCTCACAAGAAGGATAAATCAGCTGATTGAAGTTCAACAACACAGAGCTGTAGTGGATGAAAAGTTGTAGAAGTACCAGGACGACATGAAGATATTATTTGATCGTAAAGCCAAGGACATGAATTTTATCCCCAGAGATTTGGTTTTGAGGTGGGATGCTTGAAAAGAAGATTCAGGAAAAAATGGTAAATTTGATCATATTTGGTATGGACCATTTAAGGTAGCATCTTCTAAAGGAAAAAATTCATTTCTGCTTGAAAATTTGGATGGTAAGATCTTGAATGCCCTTGTTAATGGGCGTTTTTTAAAGAATTATATGGAATAATTAATTTATAAAATATCTCATTGTATATACCGTTTTGTTTTTCATTTTTAGAAAATCCATTCTCATTTTGTAAAAAAAATAAAATAATAATAAAAAATATATATATATAAATAAATAAATAAAATATATAATAAATAAGAAGAAAAGAGTCCAAAGAGTTATTTTTGAAATCATAACCTATGTTTTGTGGCTTATAGATTGTTGAACATCTCCTTTTATACCCTCGATACTATCTTTCACGTTTTTGGGCTTTCTCATCAAAGTAGGAGAGATTATGTATTAACCTTGACAATCAACAAATGATTAAATTCAGTAAGACCAGTCTTCATAGTTCTTATTCTCTGACTAAAAATGGTTATGTTTGAGTTGATTTTGACTCTCTTAAGTTTCTTAATAGTTTGTCTGAGGATTTAAGCTTGCTCAAATGAAAACCCCTGAAAATAATCTTTCCCTTTTTTCTCTACAGACTGAGGAGTTTTGAAAGTTGAAAAAAAATGGTCTAGAATAATCAAAACAGGTTGACAAACCTCTATTATAATTTTTTTACACAGATAACCACCCCTGATATTTTAAGTATCACTGATTGCCCCTGCTTCGTATGAACAAGCTAACTATAAGACAGATGGTGAAAGGAAATTCATATTTGATTGCCCCCATCTAGTCCCATAGACGATGAAAGGAAATTCATTTAAATGATTTTCCTCGTATAAATATAAAAGAAACAGATAACTTCACTGGGGTACTGAATAGGCCTGCTGGCAGTGAAGCAATATCTGAGTATAAATATATAATTAACACTCGAAGTGGTGAAAGGAAATTCAGTAAAAAGGGACAGATAACTTCACCGGGGTACTGAACAGGCCCGCTAGCAGTGAAGCAATATCTGAGGTGTCTGTAAGGTTGTCATGCTTATCTATCACTCTATTCTAGTTATCAGTTTTTCAAAACTGGATATTCGTCTTAAGTCAAAATAGAGCTCCCCAATTAAAAATTAAAAATTTTATTTCGATTGATGCAAGCTAAAATTTACTAAATCTGTTGAGTTTCCTAAGATTGTTCTAATCATCTTAATACTAACTTAAATTTAGAATGGGAAGGAGAATATTATGAAGAAGATTACAACTGAGTTTCAAGCAAATAAGAAGTTTTGAAAAGTTTTTCTAAGGTTTTATAAAATCTCTCTTTTTCCTCACCTTTAGCAGTTTAACAATGATAAACCCTTGACATGATTTACCCAATGAAGGCACTGAGTCTACATGTTCTCCTCGTCCCGCAGGTAGACAAGGTCCCCAGTTGGAGCCTATGTTGAAACAAAGCTTAAAATCTTTTATCCTTAAGGCCTAGATTTTTATTTTTTGTGTTTTTAAGGTTTCGGCTCTCCTAAAACAAGAATGTCGTCATTTCTAAATTCACGATACCTTTTTATCATTTATTTTTGGATAATGAATAAAAAAAAAAGTTTACAAAATATAATTTTTCCAATGCTCTTTTGAAAAATTATTTAAAACAGGTTGTAATTTTAAATTTGTGATTTTTTAATTTAAACGTTAAAGAAATCGGGATTCGGGATTTTTTGCAAACAAATGTTTGATGCAAATTGAATCACGAAACCCCGATCCCCGATTTCTCGAAACATTGGAACCCTAATCTAAAAAATGAATTAGTTTAATCTTTTCTAAGAAAGGTCTAAAGTTAACATAATTATGTCGCGATTTCGAGATTCGTAGTTCTATGAGAGCGTGTTTCTTGTCATCATGTTTCCCGAAATCCTGATTTCCGAAATCCTGATTCATAAATCACGTTAGATTAAACTAATTATATTTTGGTGCTAATCATGATTATTCAGTTAATTAAGATAAGTTAAGTCCTGTTTAAAACAAACAAACCGTCGCGATTTCATGATTTCGAGGATCGGACTTCATTGGTAACATACTTCTCGATATCAGGATTTCCGAAATCCCAATATCGTCTAATCTCAATTAATTAATAAAATAAAAAATGTTTAAATCTTAATTTAAACATCACGATTTCGTGATTTCGTGAATTCGGTGATCGGGTTTTTTCGATGACATACCTTTCGACATCAAGATTTTTGAACCCCGAAAAGTGATGTTTTCAAATTTAATCTATAATTAACACTAATCAATCTTCTTTCTAAAACAGTTTTAAAGGAAATCTTTCTTTAAGTGTTCATTAATGCTTCGTTTTCCGATTAAGTAAGTTTCTCGTTTTATTTGAAAAACTGAGAGCGCCTAAGTACGGATATTAAAAGCGTATCTCGGTAAAATATGTTTTGCATTAAGAGCTTTAATTTCATGATAGTTGTGCAAATCTCGTCATTTTTAAAATACATTCTAAGTAAATGTTTGAACGTCTGTATTTACATTTTAAGCTGAGCTTATTCATCCACTTTCTATGACAGGTTTTCAATTCAAACGCAGAGCCATGGCACCTAAACAAGCACCGAAGAAAAACAAATACACACAGGAAGGTGATATTATCTCTGATACTACTCCACACACCATAAACTCCATCAAATCATGGACTCGAATTTCCGAATTGCTGGAGTACGAGCTAAAAAATGATGACACTGATTCTGAAAATCATCTCTAGGACATTGTTAAGTCTGAACTTCATAAGTTTGTTGCGCGTCTGAGGCTGGTGGCATATACTGATATGGTCGGCTGGGCTCTGAATAAGGTAGATATCCCAACAAGGAGCATTCAGAATGAGCAAGGAGCTATCATCGGCTCATTCATGCCTGAGCACATTCAAGTAATGTATAAACTCTCGTCGAATCATAAACACAACTTTAATGCTAAATTTTTAGCTGAGTTTCAGAGAAAAGAATGTATTGAGGTAGACTAGACATACCCCGACATGATTAGAGGATGGGAGAGGTTTGAAGAAAAATTTAGGGTTGATACTCATGGGATTTATGCTACGGCTTCCTTAAATGAATATATGGTTTATATAGCCATGATGTTATGCAGACTTTTCGGGAGAAAAGATCCCTGTCACTTTCATGCAGACTGGGTACCCTTCTTAGAGGAAGTTTCAGAAGTAAATGGTTTTAACTGGAATAAAATTTTGTCGGATAACCTAACGCAAGAAATTTTAAATTACAAAGCAACCAAGTCAAAAGGACAACCAATGTCTTTTTATATGTCTGCATACATTATGGATGCAATCTGTTTTATGGCCCCCTTTCCATTAATGAATTAGAGTTGGAGCATTTCCTGCCCAGAGCCTGTTCATAAATATCACTCATCCCTTTGGAAAGAAAATGCGAAAGAGACATTTTATGAGGTTTGTCATTTTGTCATTATTCCTATGCACAAATTATTTTTTCGATGCGAACCCCCTCGCATTTCTAATGCAGTCATAGAAAGTCTTAAATCATTTGCCAACTGGTTTATTGAAGAAATTTTTTCCTATATTAGGGTTTATGGTTGTTCCATTCCCCCCCATGCACTCCCAAAATTCCTACCAGACAGATTGGTGTGCAGAGAAGTAGCTCATCAGATAGCCAAGGACGGTGTTGGATTGGAATTAAAAGCACTTCAGAAAAAAGCATGGCCATCTTTCCCTGTTCATATTGGGAAATTTCCTTTATCAAATTTAGGCCATTATAAGGTAGAGGCCGAGTCATTGGAAGAAGTGAAGTTAGTAAATATTGAGCACATAAAATATAACCCCTACCAAATAATAAGTAGGCATTACATACATTGTAATTTAAAGGCATATGAACATGAAGTTTCTGTTTATGATGATATATTTAAAGATGTTAAGTCTTATGAAGGATTTCTGAATAGAGTCCAGGTTTTTCCACCTAACTCACAAGCTGGGTTTGCATCTTTTCAAAGCCATAGGTGAAGCTGCCTACCTAAGATTTTACAGGGTGAAATTTCGACCCCATCGCCAGAACAGGAAGAAACCCCTCCAGGGTTTGAAACTAATACTCAGGGTAAAGAAAATGACAAAGGTAAGTTGAAGGATACTGAAATACCTTCCCAAGACATGGAGGTTTCTCAAACAAAGGAATCGAGAATGGATAAGGGAAAAGAGACAGAAACAATTCCAGAAATCATGAAGAATGTTCCAGAAAAGATAGGAGGAACAAATTCAACTGAACTTGGTAGTCTTATCACCTCTTTAACTCCATTACAATCGAATTTTGGAACCCCCCATGAAGGAGTTTTATATTTCAGTTATCTAGAGCCAATTTCAAGAGATGAAATCCCCCCATCAAATTACTTTTTCAGTAAAAAATGAAGAGTAGACTTGAAACAAGAAATTCATCCAAGAGGAGAAGGAACGATTAAAAAGCATAGAGTTATTATAGATGGAAAGAAACTCAAGGATAGAGAGTTTGCTATAGAATTAGCAGGTACAATGGGTGCAATAGCATCAACAAACATGTATTCTGTAGGCAGTTTACAACTATGCTTGAACAGAAGGATCAAGCAATAATCCAGCCGCAAGACAAACTAAAAGAAAATGAAAGAAATATTAGTTGGGGAATACAAAAGGGTCTAGAACAAGCCAGACTAAAGGATATGCAAGAAATCCAGAAATTGAATAAAGACTTGGATGAGGCAAAACACTTAATACAGGTCACATAAGAATAGGTTCGAAAGATGGGAGAAGAAAACAAACATTTGCAAGATAAGATTATTTCTATTACTGACCAGGTAATAGAACTTGAAAATTTCAAGACACAAGTATTGGAGATATATTTAAGAATAGAGGAAAAACAACAGAAAGTGTTCTTGAATCTTGAGGTAATCCATAATTATTTTCAGGAATCAAATAAGCCTTTGGAGAATGTGTTCCAGAAAGAAAGGGAGGAAAAAGAAGCTAGAACACCTTTTCAGAAGGCAATGGCTTTCTCATCAAAGGAAGAAATTGGAAAGACTCAGAAATTATTTATTTATGAGCAGGTTAAAGGGGACATAATGATAAAAGTATGGGAAACAAAACTGGTTGAATATAAACGAATCACAAGAGAAGTTAATGAGGATTGCCAGGGAATCTTCGATCTCTTAGAAAGAACAGATGACTATATTGGATTGTTAGGCGAAATCAATATTTCCAAGCACCAGCTAAGGTTAAAAGGAGAGCTCGAGAAAATGAAAACAGAGATTGCTAAAATTAAATTGATCAATATAACAGAGATCAACAAGTGGATGGTGACTTCAAATCTAAAGTTGAAAACTGTTAAATTCACAAAAAGAATGATAGAAAGGTAGTTGCCTGAATTGCAGAAAAGATTCTTCTCATTTGAAGAAAATGAGATACCCGCTGCTCCCAGGATCTTTGTGAAGTTTTTAGGGAAATGCGTTCAATGTATTGATGCGTAAAAATGAATTTCATCAACGCAAGTTTAAAACCTTTTTAAAATGTTTTTATTATTAGAAATTAAAAAGGAATTGTAAATGGTTGACATTATTTTTATGTAACCGAAATATTAGGAAGTTGGTTAGTCACCAACGAAAAACTTTGATGAAAATGTATAAATATAGTTTCAAAAGGCTGAGAAAAGGCTTCAGAAATTTTGGAGAGAGCCATTTTGTAATATCAGTTTTCAAATACATCAGAATATAGATCACAAACGAGATTCTAGATCCTGCAACTTTGTAGGTATGTGTCTTCTCCCCGTTTATTATACTTTGTTGAATTTTTCCTTTTAATTTTTTTCTAACAAGTAATCAATTTGAAGTTATATACATCATTGATGTATACTTCAGATTGGTTTGGATGTCAAATGATTTACAGTTTTTCCTCTGAAATCACTTTTAGCAATTTTAAGACCTGTAAAACTTTTGTTCCTTAATACTTAACTCTTGCTAGAAATCTCGTTTTTTTTTCATCATTGTCTATTGAAATATGAGATTCTTTCTTGCTTAAAGCCTCATATTTTTATTTAGTGTTTATTTTTTGTTTACAATGCTCGAAATTGTTACAAAACCAGGAAACGGCCTTGAATGTGTTTACATTGTTGTTTTGGATTTTAAAATTGTTTTTCTTATTCTCATCTCTGGAAATCTGAAGTAACAAACTGATTAAAATCCCTTTATAAACAAATAAAGTTTAATCATCCATGACTGTCCCAAGTAGCAGACAACCCAACATTGAACCATGCCTTTAGGATCAAACCAGTATTGCCTTAAATTTATTTAACACCATTTTACAAACAACAACTAACCGGGTTGAGTTAGAACGATCATGGGATGCTATTGAGCGAGACATTAGCATTCAAGAACAACAGGAAGCAAAACAGAGGCAGTAGAGAAACTGAATCTGCTTTGATTTTTCTTTGATTCCTTATTCCCAAATCATTTCTTTAAATCATTTATGGATGCCTTGACGGTATGTTTTATAGCCTTAAAACATAAACTCAGGAACAACACCAACCACATTTCTTCTTCTTAACTTGTAGACAGAGTGTTCATTCTTCATTTCTATATTGATTCTTCTTTCTTATCCATATCCTTTTCTGAGGTTCCTATCTGTGACTGTTGTTGTTCTATTGTGGTTATCTAGGACGAGCTGTCATTCTACAATATTTGGCCATGTGTCCAAAGTTATTACAATTGTAGAATTCCACTTCAATGCTCAAAGATTAAAACTTGTTGTAATTTCTTCTCTATATTTCACTAGGCCTTCTTGGATAACCCTTTTGTGTATGGATTTCAAATTTTTTTATGTTCCTGTTGTTAGCTCTGCAACTCACAACTTTATGTCCAAAATTATTACATACATAACATAAACCAAAAAAGATAGTTTGATACCTGGGAGTTGAATATCTTCTTAAAGGAGGTACTCTTATGAATCCTTATTCTTCCTGAGGCCTATCTGTTTCTTTCAGTTTTTGATTTTTAAATATGAATCTTCTCGGTGGAGGAGTGTCCTTGTAATTTTCTTTGTAGACCTTCCTATCCACTTTGATTGTTTCTGCATAGTTTTTTGGATATATTTCTTGTTCTGTTTTTTTGGAGCTTGATCCCTTTTCTGTCTGATTGTATCCAAGTTTGGACTTGTCATGATGAGGTTTTTGAATGTTGATAATGTCATTCAAAACTTTTGAGCTGTTCTACATATTTTTATTTTGAATATCCTTTCTTAATGTGATAATTTCTTCTTCCAAATTTCCAATGATCATGTCTCTTCCTTCTAGTTGTTCTTTGAGTGCTTCTTCAATTCTTTTATCTTCTTCAATTTGAAACTTTAAATTTGTGATCATTTGTTCTAGTTCCTGAGTGTCTTCTTTCTTGTCTTGTTTTGCTTGTAGTTTCTTGTTTTTCTTGTTTTCTCTTCTGATGACTTAAATGGCACACAACAATTCTTCTAGGTAGTCAACTTCTGCCTCTACATATTCTTCTTCAGCCTCTTCATATTCTTCTTCAGAGTCTTCTTTATCAAAGTCTTCTACTTCCATGAATAGAAATATCTATGTCTCACTGTCACTGGCTTCATCTTCATCTGATGATGAGATGTCTTCTTTGGTGCATAAGATTTTCTTGAAAACTTTCTTTGTGGTTCTTTTGTCTTTTTATGTTTGTTTTCTATTTGAGTAACCTTCATCATTTCTCTTTTTATTATGAGGACATTTGTTATCAAAATGACCAATACCATCACAATATGAAAGGAAGCTTACCCTTATACCTGTCGTTGGTTCCCTTGTTCAATCTTCTGACAAAGTTGGTTGCTTCTTCATCATCTTCTGAGACGTCACTGTTGCTGCTATGTTTGTTTTATTTTTTCTTTCCCTTTTTCTTTTACCTTTTGGATGCTTTGAAGGCTTCTTAGTTGATATCTGGAATTTTATGTTCAGTTCTCATTTTATATGCTGTGAAGATTCAATGTAGTTAGTCCATGCTTATTAATTTTAGATCTGCTCTTTCTTATAGTGATAATATATTAGGGTCAAATATCATAGGAAGATATCTTAGTATCTTTTGAACAATTTCAGATTCTTTGATTTCTTATTCCAATCCCAAGATGACATTTACTATTTCATCAACTCATAAAACGTAAACTGCAATAGTCTCATCTTCCTTCATCTTTAGTTGTTCGAACTGACCTCTGTAAGTTTGAAACTTTTATTCTTTGACTTTTGAATCTACTTCATACATATTTCGAAGTTTGTCCCAAATATCTTTAGCGAATTTACAATGTGCAACTTTGGTGAATACCGATTATCCAATACCATTCAGAACTGCATTTGTGTCTTTGGAATTATTTTGATCGAGTTTTACTTCTTTGTCATTTGTCGACGGAACTACTGGTGTTCTGTATCCATCTACAATTGATTGTCAAATTTCAAATCCTTGTGCCTGTATATATGTCTTCATCCTTATGCTGCAAAATGCATACTTTTGTCCATCAAACTGTGGTATTCCATTTTTATACATGTTGTTTCTCTCCATGATCTACCGTTCAGTGGTTCAACTTATTTCTGAAGGAACCTTGCACTGATACCAATTGTTGGATTAATGAGAGGGGGGGTGAATCAGTAATAGAGCAATGTAATCCTTGCTAATCATATAATGCAAGTGATATATCAATGTAGCATTATCATCCAATATTTGTAGAGTAAATAAACAATGAACAAATGAAAAATCATACACATACACAATACACCAGTGTTTTTACGTGGAAACCCAAAGCGGGAGAAAACCACACAATGTTTTTTCTAATATATATTGAAGAATTACATTCATTGGAAGCACCAAATTCCTTTGTTTTCTAGCTGCAACTGGAAGGAGGCTCCAACCCCCTAGTTTCTCAGTCTATAACCTGAGGGAAGCTCCAACTCCTGAATTCTCTGGCTACAACCAGAAGAAGGCTACAAGCCCCTATGTTCTCCGACTACAAAAACATGTCCTTGCCCCTTCCAACTACCTTGACGTATAAGTAGAAGGATGGAACCACTGTCACACTATCACTATGAGATATACTGCTCTAAACCTGAACCAATCAAACTGCACCCAAAAACATGTACCAATAACATGAACTGTGCATCAACGATGCATCAACATGTAATCAACCTGTACCATAAACAAGTACATCAACAATGCACCAACCTACACCAAACAACCTGTAATCAACTTGTACCATAAACAAGTGCATCAACCATGCACCAACCTATACCTCAACCTGCAAACCTTCATTAACTTTAACAACAAGAGACTAGCATTTTCATCAAACTTTACTTTAGTCAATAACCCTAACTTGAAATAATCATAAATATGTACCTATAATGAATAAAGATATCAAAATAGCACACAATTGTATTCAGTGTGTTTTATGAAATTCATCCAAGTGCCACTACTTGGAACCTCTCAGAAAAGGAGTTATAGAAAAAATGACATAACTTATTGAATTATGGCTTATTCTAGAGAGCGAACTTGTAGAGAGTGCCCTGCATGGAATATTTGTTGTATGGATCTGAAAATTTTACAAAGAATACTACAAACTCTACTATAACCAACACATTTTGTCTTACTAAATTTGGATTCATTATGAGGAAGTTATGATGTTGTTACCCGAGACACCGGTTTTAGACTAGTTTCAGGACTAGCCACAAACCCTATTTTCCACGGAGTGTAACTCTAAAAATGCAAAGACCCACAAGATGAAATTCGTACCAAAGCTACTTGGATATGTTTCCTCAATGGTCTCCCAATTTGATGGTCTGACTCATTCTAGAAAAAACGTTATTGGAAAAATGGTGAGATGACCAGTAAATAACATACCTTAGAAAACATCATCAAAATAATTTATCCTCCCATGAATTTCGACCTTCTTTACTTCACCTTCCCTATAAAATTCGGATTAGATATCCTTTGGTTACCTCATTCACCTGTAGATATTCAATATGCTCAAGTATGATTAAAATGAGAGAGCCTTGCCTCTTATTTATACTCTCCAAGTAGCTTCCTTAGAAGCATCTTCTAGGCCACTTTGTCCACATAGCCACTTTGTCCACATAGTCACCTATGTCCAACTTTTCCCAATTTTCCACTTTTCCATGTATCCAATAGCCACTTGACCACTTAACCCATTTTCCTCATTTTAAGGTTACCCTTCTTATAACCACTTTCCATAATTAGAAAGTTCTATATTTACTTTATTATTTAAATAATCCGCGTTGACTTTGTGACTTCACTTTATTATTTAAATAATCCTCTTTGATTTTTTCACTTCACTTTATTATTTAAATAATCCTCTTTGACTTTGTCACTTCACTTTATTATTTAAATAATCATCTTTGACTTTGTCACTTCACTTTATTATTTAAATAATTTATTCTTTGCAAGCACTTTGATTTCTTTGACCTTTTGGGGTTTCAAGCCAATCATATGAGGGTCCTTCAACTTCATAAGGGCATAACTCTCAAACCGGGAAGAGTTATGTGACGTTCCAAATACCACCAGAAATGGCATGACATGTACTATCCATCTAGAATATTCTTACATGCAAATATACCAAACATACCATTATACATCAAAGAAAATCGGTTCCATTACCCAAACCTTTGTGCTACCAAAATTCGCCATCGGACTTTCTTCAAGGGTTGATATCAATGACAACCAACCTAATTAATAAAAAAAACTAAGCTGCAACAATCATCATTAAACAATAATAGTTAAAGTGAAAGGAGGGTGTTCATATTGAGGTATAGTTTCTAATTCTATTCTTGCACAGATATAACTTATGAGTAACTTTGATGATGAGGTATCAATTAACAACCTTAGTTAAATTGAAAATAGTTTAAATTTAGATCATGCAAGATATAGGGGTTCTAGTATTGATTTTTCAACCTACGGGATGATCATAGTATTATTTTAGTTAATTGGTAAAGTAGAAGAACAAGATTGAACCATAAGAAATGAAACCTTCAACTTCTTAACTAGAGTTAATGTGTGGGTAGATAATGTATGTTATGGTGACCACTTGCACTAATTACTTTTTAGATGAGTGCACAAGTTACACCTTCTTAGGTAGTAGACTTGGTATTTATTGATCATCCTGTTACACCCTTGGTTATCAATTCAAGAACTAGAAATTTTGTGGATCGTAACTTATTAGTAATTTATTGCGTAAATTGAGGTATATTATGTTACAATGATCAATGATGTTAATCTTAAATTTTGTACTTGTTAGTTTAGGATCTTGAAATTCATTTGGTTATGTACTTATCTTACTTTTGCGCCATGAAGATAAAATTGATGATTATTGTAACTGTGTGGTCAAAGTAGAGGATGGTTTGGATATAACGGTCATGAAGTAGTTCATGATTTACAGGTTGATCTTAACTCTAGGATGAGTTAAAGATTGGTCCTCGGTTACCTGTGTGAAAAGTGTTGTCGTCGACAATGTGTGGAGGTGAGTGTAGATGCACACCTAATTTTTTTTATCGAAGATGAAATATTTCGCTGAAAAGAAATTGTGACTATGAGTGTGCCACGTGTGGGAGCGAGACAAGTCACATTACTTGACCGGAAATGGGGCCTGCATAAGAAATCACGTTGACCTAGCTTCATGATCCAATCCTTGCATGCCTCTTTGATTATGAATTGGACTTGCAAAAGGGGAGTTTCATCGTTGGAAGTTTGTAAGAAGGTATACAAATGATTACTTGGATCAATGTTTCCTCAATGACGATGTTATGAGGCATTGTTGTCGGGATTTTTAAAGTGAAGGAAATATAGATTGGGGAAAAAATGTGATGATTAAAAGACAAAGAACAAGGTTGAGTTAATAAGAAGGAGCAGAATAAAGCCAAAGTAATCATGTATGAAGAGTTTAGGATGTTTGTAACATACCGAGCCACACACAGGCCCACCACATTACCTCCAAAACTCACTTCTGAACCAATTTCAAATTCTGATAATAATTCGTTCAAAATGAAGCATGAAAGACTTACATGCATTAATCAAGATCCATGTTAGAGAATAAAAGAAATAAACAGTGTTTCATGCACAACAAATAACCAACAAGCATGCACATGTAAATACATCTAAGAGATAATTAAATACACAGTGGAAAATACATTGTACATAAAACATAAAGAACACTTATCTTTGCAAGTAAACATTCACCAATTTATTGCAGAACAAGGACATTCCTCCCAACCATATACATTGTTGTTCATTTAATCTCAACAACAAGTCACCCCCGAGCCAGGGCTATGAATCTACAAGGATGGGTCCTAGGACAAATCTAAAACACACAACAATTTGATAACTAGCTCTTAGGTTTCCCAACCACACACAAAATCCTAATTTCCATCTCTCTTTCCCCCTCATATTGAACAACGCAAAGAAATTAACACCTTTATTTACCATACAGTCCCTCAGGCTATCCCATTTCTTTGCATGGCTCTAGTGCTACTGGTCACGAAATATCCCTGCTGGAAACTCCTCAAATTCCTAGTTGTGGATAGTTATTTCCAAACTACCATCAATCTGATGCACTCAAGCATCCATTCCCTCCCAGAATGATCAGTAATTTATTACAACCATCTAAAAATCACTTTCCTCTTCCAACCATCTGTTTCCATGCTTAGACCAAGAGAACACAAATTAACAAGAATGAGGCACCACAAATGAAAGAGCGAGAAGGGTGTAACAGTGAATGAATGAGAACAAGTGAACCCCCAAAACAAACCACACAGGATGTTTATAAAATTACATGAAAACAAGAACCACATGGTCTTCCTCCCAAGAATCTCATGTAACCACTTTAATCCATAAAATCAATTATGGGTAAATAAAATATAATTAAAGGACTTATCCCCTTTATCCTCCTCTCTTGTGGAATCATAGGCCCCTATATATTTCTTTCTTGTCCATCTTGTAGCCATCAATGTACTTTTTTATTAATGTATATAGATGTATCACATTTGGTAGGCACTCTAGCCCCTTTTCAACTTTACCGATTCACCAGCCTAAGTCACAATTAAAGAATACATTATAGTTCATAAGGATTAAAATCCAGGTGTTACATCCCCCTCTCCTTATTTTTGCATTGTCCACAGTGCACAACACCATTCCAATGTTATTAAAATTAAAAATCTAGGCCCTCTGGCCTTAATCGACATAGGAAATCCAACCAACGCTTATATACATAGGCACTCTGGCCTAAAATTAAACATCTATACATAGGAATTCCAAACCAAAACATGTTTAATGATAGAATGTATATTTTTGGAAATAGTTCAAACCAACAAGCTCTCCTTCCCTATCAGCATGCACAACCCAAAGAAATGAACGCCTTTATCTTCCATGCAATCCCTCAAGTTGTTCCACTTCTCTCCAAAGATCCAATTCACTCGTCTAGGAAGTTTCACAGTTGCGGCTCCAAGAACTCTAGTTGCAACAAGTCCATTGGACTTTCTTAATTTTATGCTTTCATCATTGAGCTTGATTTCCTTCTAGTTCTTTTTTCCTAAGCTTCCATCTTGCATAGCCAACATCTCATCTATATTGTACACACAAAATCATCATGAGATATCATTATAAGAATTTTCAATCATACATGTCAAATATGTTTTATATAGGAAATTTTTTTTTTCCAAGCATGAGCTTCCTGCTCATAATTTGTTTGGCTCTTGCAGTTGCAAGCATCAATGTTTATTATGGCTTACAACAATGCCATAAACAATACCATTATTCCTACAATTTTCTCAACCTTCAATCAACCAAACCAATTGTTAGCATATCATAACAATTTTTTTAATTTCTCAAATCTGTTTATATACATGAAATAAAATTCCCAGGCATGAATTTTCTACTCATAATATTTGGCTCTAGTAACACTAGGCACTGGTCTTCCTTATGGGATTACATTCCTGCCATATCCAATACCATTCTACCTGCAATTTCCTCAATTTACACTCAACCAAACAAATTGTCAGTATCTCATGTACAATATATATATATATATATAGATAGATAGATAGATAGATAGATAGATAGATAGATATAGATATAGATATAGATATATTCATGGTAACAATTCAAAACAAATTCACAAAGTGATCTCTTAATTTTTTAAAACTACAATTCAATCACTTCCATTAATCCAACTATCAATTGAAATGAACCCATCATTCTCTACACATGTATTATTAACCAATATTTTCTTTATTCTATCCATCAATATTTCTATCATTTTTTCCCATGACAGATCTTTTCCATAATTTATCATTATGTAACTACTTTAACCTGCAACTTTCTTGTTGCAATATCTGACAACTCCTGAAGTGTTTTCAAATTCACGAGTTAGCAATATTCACATCATTTCAGCTGTTAGCATAATCATTTATATGTTATATAATATATATACATGCATTCACCAAAATGAATTCAATAATTCATGTAATACCACTTGTAACATTTTTAATAGCTACAAAAAGTGATTTCAACATTGTAACAAATAACAGTTCAATCACTTTCAACTAG
This sequence comes from Picea mariana, assembly GCA_032191745.1. NCBI lineage: Eukaryota > Viridiplantae > Streptophyta > Pinopsida > Pinales > Pinaceae > Picea > Picea mariana. The sequence continues at coordinate 295,865 of JASDQU010099763.1, read as the reverse complement.
TATTCATATTAAATATAATGGAGTTATCCATCATTTGGTATTTTTAGCACTAGGGGATTTTCATATTGCAACAATTAATTACTAAATAAAATAGAAAATGATGTGTCAATACTCATGGCCACATTTACACAATGCATCCCTGCATTTACTACATAATACCACATAACTATGTCTTGAATTGATCCGATTATAACTCTAATTCTTCCAAATATGCAAGCAACCATTTTTGTTAGAATTATACATATTATAGAAATTTTTCAATTAATGTTACAGGTAATGTTTATGCTCAGTTCATGAGGAAGTATATCATCTTTATCCAAATCATAACAAGTCAATGTTATTCTCCTCTTAATCAAATTTGTAATGACTATTCCCATGCCCTAATCCGATATCTGAACTGAAATTTATGACTTCTTGAAAAAGTTACTTTCACTTTTTTGGTGCACACGGGATCTTGTAGTGGCACTAGAATGGTTTTGTGTCAATCTTGTCAAAATATTCCATAGCCCATTTAAACTGGTACAAAATTTGAATTCTCAATAGGTGCTTCCTTCAATCCACTTTCCTTATGACTGTGGGCTCAAAACGATATGCTTATCCACTTTAAGCACTGCTCCTAGTGCATTTCCCTATTCTTCCACATAGGAGATTGTTCAAAAAGGGTTCGTGGGATTGTTTACTTCTAGGTCGTTCATGGCTCTAATCAACCCCTTTATCTTATCATGAGACCAACGCTAGAACCACGTCCTCTAGACTTCAGCCTTCAAGCTATTCTCCCTTTTCAATCTTCCAGCTCTCCCGAAGTAAACTTCCTCGAAATATGGACATTATCTTTAGTAGTAGATCAGATGGTTGAGATTTAATATCCTATTGATAGGATGATCCTCTCTCATCTGGTGGCTTCAACTAAATCAAGGGTCACAACTTAATCATGCATTGATATGGATGGTTCATGCAACTCAACTAATTAATTTTTTAATGACATAGCCACTGCGCACGTTAATCTCGTGTTGACATGTACCCAAAACTTCCAACGGTCTAGAAGAATGCATGCTTTCTCCATTAAATTAACATCCATGCAAATTGATTTGCACATTTATATCTCCACCGTGGTTCTTAAAATTGGAAATAGATCTAGATTGTCTATAGGAGGTTCCAATTTGAACTGCTGAAGAATCGAGCTCAAAAGAGATTCAGAAAAGAGGGTGTCGAAGAATATTCCATTTCGATACCATGGGATATTTTCACTGAGAGTTCATAAAATTAGGTAAGTTTCACTGCTCTGACCAGGGGTTATTGAAGCATATTCCCATTCGATACCATCAAAACTTATCATTCGAAGTTCAAAAGGTCAGGGAAGTTTCACTACTCCAAAAAGGAGGGTATCGAATAATATTCTATTTCAATACCGTTGGAACTTATGACTTGGAGTTCAAAAAGTTAGGGAAGTTTCACTACTCTGAAAAGAAGGGTATCAAAGAATATTCCATTTCGATATATGATCACTTAGAGTTCAAAAGGTCAGGGAAGTTTCACTGCTTCGAAAAGGAGGGTATATAAGAATATTCCATTTTGATACTTGATCACTCGGAGTTAAAAATATTAGGTAGTCTTCACCTCTCCAACCATAGGTTATCAAAGAATATTCCATTTGGATACCATCATAACTCTTTTAAACAAGATCTTCCAAAAACCCTTTTCTGAAAGTACATCCCAACGAGGTCTGATGGTTGAGAATAATCTTGGCTGATATAATGGCTCTGATTCTTTCGAGATTCTACCATCTTCTTCTCTTCATGCCTAGCTCCGAAGTCCTTCAGACACTTCCTTCCCAAAGGCCTATCAGGAACTCCTTTCTCAGACCTCTAATATTGTCTATTAATCGTTGATCCTCTAGGTCGAATTAAAATGGACCTTTGATCTACGAAACTACACAGTCTCCATGAAACACAAAAGATTTCGACTCCTAAGGCCGAATTTGAATTTACAGCTACAGATCGATGCCATAAATCACTTATTTGACTAATATTAACTCAAAAACTCAAAATTTTCCCAAAATTTGGGGATTCCTCTTATGTTCTTCTTTGTCCCCCCCTCCCCGTATAATTTTCAACAGACAAATCTCCCACGATGAATCTGAAAAAATTACAAACTTTCTGGCCCATACTAGTCTGTTGTTGAACCAATAGCTTTGATACCAATATGTAACATACCCAAGCACCCAAAGGATGGCCACACTACCTCCAAAAATCACTTTTGAACCGATTTCAATTTCTTATAATAATTCATTCAAAATGAAGCATGAGAGACTCACACACATTAATCAATATCCATGCAACAACGTAAAATAAATAAACAATGTGCCATGCAAAACAAATAACTAGCAAGCATGCACACAAAAATACATCTCAGAGATAATTAAATACACAACGGAAAATATATTGTACATAAAACATAGAGAGCAGTTATCTTCCCAAGTAAACATTCACCAATTGGTTGTATACCAAGGGCGTTCCTCCCAACCATAGAAACAACTATTCATTTAGTCTGAACAATAGGTCACCCCCAAGCTAGGGCTATGAATCCACAAGGATGGGTCTTAGGCCAAATCTAAAACAAACAATAGTTGGATAACTAACTCTCAGGTTTCCAAACCACACAACAAATCCTAATTTCCATCTCTCGTTCCCCCTCAGCTTGTACAAACCAAAGAAATGAACACCGTTCTCTACCATGTAGTCCCTCATGCTATCCCATTTCTCTCCAGGGCTCTAGTGCCACTGGTCAGGAAATCACCATGCTTGAAACTCCAAGGATTCTCAATTGTGGAAAATTATTTCCTAACTTTCATTAGTCTCATGCACTTACGCATCCATTCTCTCTTGGAATGATCAATAATTTATTACAACCATATAGTAATGGCTCTCCTCTTCCAACCATTAGTTTCCATGTTTAGTCCAAGATCACACAAATTAACAAGAATGATGCACCAAAAATGAAATAGTGAGAAGGGTGTAACAATGAATGAATGAGAACAAGTGAACCCACAAAATAACCCACAGGGGATGTTTATAAAATTACATGAAAACAAGAACTGCATAGCCTTCCTCCCAAGAAGCTCATGTAACCACTTTTCTCCATAAAATAAATTATGGGTAAACAAAATATAATAAAAAGACTTATCCCCTTTAGCCCCCTCTCTTGCGGAATCATATCCCCTATCTCTTTTTTCCTTGTCCATCCTGCAACCAACATTGTATTTTTTTTATTAATATATATATATATATATATATGTATTACATTTCCTAGGCACTTTGGCCCCTTTTCAACTTTATCAGCTCACCAGCCTAAGTCACAATTACATACTACATTATAGTTCATAGGGATTAAAACTAGGGTGTTACAATGATGAGCTTGAATACTGGTGAAGAGTTTATTTGTTTTGGTTTGGTTGGCCCTACACAATAGATTTGTTCTTTAGGTGAATAAATAACTAGGTGAGTAAAGAGTAGTGCCTTGTAAAAATTTGGTATTATGGGCCTCCACCTAAATTGATATTTTTGGTGGGGCTATTATGTTCTCACAACAAGGTAATAATGATGGATTAACATGTGTGAGTTTTTGTATGAAGGGCTTTGTTCCCTTCTTTAAAATTATCATGTGTTGAATAATTGATTTGTCATATGTTTTAAGGTCTTCATAACTCCAAGAAAATATATCCATATATTATTTACAAATATCTAAATATTCTTGTCTTTGCTAAGGCAACAAATTCTTTGATATCTTAATTATTTTAGGTTTTTCTTCAATAGTGGCATATTTTTTATCAAATAATTTTTCTAAAGGAATCAAACCTCTAGGAATATAATTTTTCTTTAATTGCAAGATTTTATGATTGCAAAACTTATAAGCAACCTTTTGATCTTCTTTAGATTTTTCTAAAGTCTTTTGTCCATCTTCATCAATATTTCCCTCAAAAAACTCATCAACCATCTCGATAAATCTCTTAGTTTGTTGATTATATTTAGAAATGTGTCAATGCTTAATGTTGTCCAAAAATGAATGTTTGTGCATAATTTCAATTTCAAATTTTAGCATTGAATTATCAGTAGGTATAAACATTGCAGCAACAACAACTAAGGAATCAACAATTTCATTTTTCTTCCTGGAAATAGTAGTAAAGTTTATAGATGATAAATATTTTTCTTGAAGGTCCCACACTTGATTCCTAAAATCCCTCAAATGAGGATGTTTGGTTTGACATAAGGATTTAACCCAATGTAGAAAAATCTTTGAATCCCCAAAAATGGATAGCTTATCAATATCTAATTTCCTAGCCTTTTTTAGGCCAACGATAAGAGATTTGTACTCTACAACATTGTTGTTGGAATATTCATCAATACTAAGAGGGGAGGTGAATCAGTATTGATAATTTCTTACCATTTTCATCAATAAAATGGAACCATTAATTTATCAACAATGTATAACGTATGATATCAAAAATTTATCTCTTATGATTGCATTCAATATATCATCAACATATAACCATAGATACATAGTACACAAGAGTTTTACGTGGAAACCAAGATGAGATAAAACCATAGAATGATTTTTAATATATATATTTCATATTACATCCACAAGAAGCACAAACTTCCAAAATTCCACAGCACCAACTGGAAGGAGGCTCCAACCCCCTCGTTTACATGATCCAACCTGAAGGAATCTCCAAATCCATGGATTCTCCAGCTCCAACTGGAAGGATACTCCAACCCCCTAGTTTATAATATCCAACTTGAAGGAAGCTAATACTCCATGTATTCTCCAGCTCCAAATAGAAGGAGGATCCAACCCCCTAGTTTACATTTTCTACCCTGAAGCAAGCTACGAATCCCTGTATTCTCCATCAACAACTGGAAGGAGGCTCCAACCCCCTCTCTTTTTCTTTCCTTCCTCCCTGATATATAAATGGAAACTCAACCTATTACTTTTACTGTCACTCATACTAATACAACATCATCATCATCAAAACATATCACTGTTATTGTCACTGATATGGATACATCATCATCAAAACCTGTCACTGTTACTGTCACCGATACATCATAATTGTTGGCACTGCACATGGTTTGTAAGAACCTAGGTTTGAGTTATGTATGACAAAAAAACCCACCATACACCGGACCTTTCAGAATCACCTACTTGTGCAAATGAAGTCTCACTTGAGGTATAAATTGGGATTGCAAGAACTAGGTTTCTACAGTAGTGAGGGAATGGGAGGCGATCATTTTGTTCATTCTTCCTTATTAGTTCTCTGCACGTAATTTTTTCCTTGTTATGTATTGAATACTTACTGATTCATATTCATGCTATCATTATATTCCATATATCTGCATAAATTCATTGTTCTAATAGTCATGATTACTGCAAAAGGAACAAACATAACACAACTCTGATCTACTATGCATACAGACATATTTCATAAGAAAATGTATAAAGACATAATAAACAATATTTAACATGGTTCACCCAACTCTGGCTATGCCCACAACATCTAGCTTATTTATTAGGCGTTTACTGATGGTTTCAGGCTTGTGCATTGTTCTTACAAAGATATATCATGTTTATGTTTCTCTTCTCCTATCCTAGCTGCTCTGTAGTGAAAGCCTCTCTCTTTTTGCATCATCTCTTACATTCATACATTTATTATCTCCCTTTTTGTCCTATCCTATCAACCTTACTGACATGCATTGTCGACAATTGGGAATAGACTCCACAATACTTCGTGAGAATAACCACATGGAGGAACCC
>JASDQU010099763.1:253299-290034 GCA_032191745.1 Picea mariana | reverse complement strand
AACAAATTCAACTGAACTTGGTAGTCTTATCACCTCTTTAACTCCATTACAATCGAATTTTGGAACCCCCCATGAAGGAGTTTTATATTTCAGTTATCTAGAGCCAATTTCAAGAGATGAAATCCCCCCATCAAATTACTTTTTCAGTAAAAAATGAAGAGTAGACTTGAAACAAGAAATTCATCCAAGAGGAGAAGGAACGATTAAAAAGCATAGAGTTATTATAGATGGAAAGAAACTCAAGGATAGAGAGTTTGCTATAGAATTAGCAGGTACAATGGGTGCAATAGCATCAACAAACATGTATTCTGTAGGCAGTTTACAACTATGCTTGAACAGAAGGATCAAGCAATAATCCAGCCGCAAGACAAACTAAAAGAAAATGAAAGAAATATTAGTTGGGGAATACAAAAGGGTCTAGAACAAGCCAGACTAAAGGATATGCAAGAAATCCAGAAATTGAATAAAGACTTGGATGAGGCAAAACACTTAATACAGGTCACATAAGAATAGGTTCGAAAGATGGGAGAAGAAAACAAACATTTGCAAGATAAGATTATTTCTATTACTGACCAGGTAATAGAACTTGAAAATTTCAAGACACAAGTATTGGAGATATATTTAAGAATAGAGGAAAAACAACAGAAAGTGTTCTTGAATCTTGAGGTAATCCATAATTATTTTCAGGAATCAAATAAGCCTTTGGAGAATGTGTTCCAGAAAGAAAGGGAGGAAAAAGAAGCTAGAACACCTTTTCAGAAGGCAATGGCTTTCTCATCAAAGGAAGAAATTGGAAAGACTCAGAAATTATTTATTTATGAGCAGGTTAAAGGGGACATAATGATAAAAGTATGGGAAACAAAACTGGTTGAATATAAACGAATCACAAGAGAAGTTAATGAGGATTGCCAGGGAATCTTCGATCTCTTAGAAAGAACAGATGACTATATTGGATTGTTAGGCGAAATCAATATTTCCAAGCACCAGCTAAGGTTAAAAGGAGAGCTCGAGAAAATGAAAACAGAGATTGCTAAAATTAAATTGATCAATATAACAGAGATCAACAAGTGGATGGTGACTTCAAATCTAAAGTTGAAAACTGTTAAATTCACAAAAAGAATGATAGAAAGGTAGTTGCCTGAATTGCAGAAAAGATTCTTCTCATTTGAAGAAAATGAGATACCCGCTGCTCCCAGGATCTTTGTGAAGTTTTTAGGGAAATGCGTTCAATGTATTGATGCGTAAAAATGAATTTCATCAACGCAAGTTTAAAACCTTTTTAAAATGTTTTTATTATTAGAAATTAAAAAGGAATTGTAAATGGTTGACATTATTTTTATGTAACCGAAATATTAGGAAGTTGGTTAGTCACCAACGAAAAACTTTGATGAAAATGTATAAATATAGTTTCAAAAGGCTGAGAAAAGGCTTCAGAAATTTTGGAGAGAGCCATTTTGTAATATCAGTTTTCAAATACATCAGAATATAGATCACAAACGAGATTCTAGATCCTGCAACTTTGTAGGTATGTGTCTTCTCCCCGTTTATTATACTTTGTTGAATTTTTCCTTTTAATTTTTTTCTAACAAGTAATCAATTTGAAGTTATATACATCATTGATGTATACTTCAGATTGGTTTGGATGTCAAATGATTTACAGTTTTTCCTCTGAAATCACTTTTAGCAATTTTAAGACCTGTAAAACTTTTGTTCCTTAATACTTAACTCTTGCTAGAAATCTCGTTTTTTTTTCATCATTGTCTATTGAAATATGAGATTCTTTCTTGCTTAAAGCCTCATATTTTTATTTAGTGTTTATTTTTTGTTTACAATGCTCGAAATTGTTACAAAACCAGGAAACGGCCTTGAATGTGTTTACATTGTTGTTTTGGATTTTAAAATTGTTTTTCTTATTCTCATCTCTGGAAATCTGAAGTAACAAACTGATTAAAATCCCTTTATAAACAAATAAAGTTTAATCATCCATGACTGTCCCAAGTAGCAGACAACCCAACATTGAACCATGCCTTTAGGATCAAACCAGTATTGCCTTAAATTTATTTAACACCATTTTACAAACAACAACTAACCGGGTTGAGTTAGAACGATCATGGGATGCTATTGAGCGAGACATTAGCATTCAAGAACAACAGGAAGCAAAACAGAGGCAGTAGAGAAACTGAATCTGCTTTGATTTTTCTTTGATTCCTTATTCCCAAATCATTTCTTTAAATCATTTATGGATGCCTTGACGGTATGTTTTATAGCCTTAAAACATAAACTCAGGAACAACACCAACCACATTTCTTCTTCTTAACTTGTAGACAGAGTGTTCATTCTTCATTTCTATATTGATTCTTCTTTCTTATCCATATCCTTTTCTGAGGTTCCTATCTGTGACTGTTGTTGTTCTATTGTGGTTATCTAGGACGAGCTGTCATTCTACAATATTTGGCCATGTGTCCAAAGTTATTACAATTGTAGAATTCCACTTCAATGCTCAAAGATTAAAACTTGTTGTAATTTCTTCTCTATATTTCACTAGGCCTTCTTGGATAACCCTTTTGTGTATGGATTTCAAATTTTTTTATGTTCCTGTTGTTAGCTCTGCAACTCACAACTTTATGTCCAAAATTATTACATACATAACATAAACCAAAAAAGATAGTTTGATACCTGGGAGTTGAATATCTTCTTAAAGGAGGTACTCTTATGAATCCTTATTCTTCCTGAGGCCTATCTGTTTCTTTCAGTTTTTGATTTTTAAATATGAATCTTCTCGGTGGAGGAGTGTCCTTGTAATTTTCTTTGTAGACCTTCCTATCCACTTTGATTGTTTCTGCATAGTTTTTTGGATATATTTCTTGTTCTGTTTTTTTGGAGCTTGATCCCTTTTCTGTCTGATTGTATCCAAGTTTGGACTTGTCATGATGAGGTTTTTGAATGTTGATAATGTCATTCAAAACTTTTGAGCTGTTCTACATATTTTTATTTTGAATATCCTTTCTTAATGTGATAATTTCTTCTTCCAAATTTCCAATGATCATGTCTCTTCCTTCTAGTTGTTCTTTGAGTGCTTCTTCAATTCTTTTATCTTCTTCAATTTGAAACTTTAAATTTGTGATCATTTGTTCTAGTTCCTGAGTGTCTTCTTTCTTGTCTTGTTTTGCTTGTAGTTTCTTGTTTTTCTTGTTTTCTCTTCTGATGACTTAAATGGCACACAACAATTCTTCTAGGTAGTCAACTTCTGCCTCTACATATTCTTCTTCAGCCTCTTCATATTCTTCTTCAGAGTCTTCTTTATCAAAGTCTTCTACTTCCATGAATAGAAATATCTATGTCTCACTGTCACTGGCTTCATCTTCATCTGATGATGAGATGTCTTCTTTGGTGCATAAGATTTTCTTGAAAACTTTCTTTGTGGTTCTTTTGTCTTTTTATGTTTGTTTTCTATTTGAGTAACCTTCATCATTTCTCTTTTTATTATGAGGACATTTGTTATCAAAATGACCAATACCATCACAATATGAAAGGAAGCTTACCCTTATACCTGTCGTTGGTTCCCTTGTTCAATCTTCTGACAAAGTTGGTTGCTTCTTCATCATCTTCTGAGACGTCACTGTTGCTGCTATGTTTGTTTTATTTTTTCTTTCCCTTTTTCTTTTACCTTTTGGATGCTTTGAAGGCTTCTTAGTTGATATCTGGAATTTTATGTTCAGTTCTCATTTTATATGCTGTGAAGATTCAATGTAGTTAGTCCATGCTTATTAATTTTAGATCTGCTCTTTCTTATAGTGATAATATATTAGGGTCAAATATCATAGGAAGATATCTTAGTATCTTTTGAACAATTTCAGATTCTTTGATTTCTTATTCCAATCCCAAGATGACATTTACTATTTCATCAACTCATAAAACGTAAACTGCAATAGTCTCATCTTCCTTCATCTTTAGTTGTTCGAACTGACCTCTGTAAGTTTGAAACTTTTATTCTTTGACTTTTGAATCTACTTCATACATATTTCGAAGTTTGTCCCAAATATCTTTAGCGAATTTACAATGTGCAACTTTGGTGAATACCGATTATCCAATACCATTCAGAACTGCATTTGTGTCTTTGGAATTATTTTGATCGAGTTTTACTTCTTTGTCATTTGTCGACGGAACTACTGGTGTTCTGTATCCATCTACAATTGATTGTCAAATTTCAAATCCTTGTGCCTGTATATATGTCTTCATCCTTATGCTGCAAAATGCATACTTTTGTCCATCAAACTGTGGTATTCCATTTTTATACATGTTGTTTCTCTCCATGATCTACCGTTCAGTGGTTCAACTTATTTCTGAAGGAACCTTGCACTGATACCAATTGTTGGATTAATGAGAGGGGGGGTGAATCAGTAATAGAGCAATGTAATCCTTGCTAATCATATAATGCAAGTGATATATCAATGTAGCATTATCATCCAATATTTGTAGAGTAAATAAACAATGAACAAATGAAAAATCATACACATACACAATACACCAGTGTTTTTACGTGGAAACCCAAAGCGGGAGAAAACCACACAATGTTTTTTCTAATATATATTGAAGAATTACATTCATTGGAAGCACCAAATTCCTTTGTTTTCTAGCTGCAACTGGAAGGAGGCTCCAACCCCCTAGTTTCTCAGTCTATAACCTGAGGGAAGCTCCAACTCCTGAATTCTCTGGCTACAACCAGAAGAAGGCTACAAGCCCCTATGTTCTCCGACTACAAAAACATGTCCTTGCCCCTTCCAACTACCTTGACGTATAAGTAGAAGGATGGAACCACTGTCACACTATCACTATGAGATATACTGCTCTAAACCTGAACCAATCAAACTGCACCCAAAAACATGTACCAATAACATGAACTGTGCATCAACGATGCATCAACATGTAATCAACCTGTACCATAAACAAGTACATCAACAATGCACCAACCTACACCAAACAACCTGTAATCAACTTGTACCATAAACAAGTGCATCAACCATGCACCAACCTATACCTCAACCTGCAAACCTTCATTAACTTTAACAACAAGAGACTAGCATTTTCATCAAACTTTACTTTAGTCAATAACCCTAACTTGAAATAATCATAAATATGTACCTATAATGAATAAAGATATCAAAATAGCACACAATTGTATTCAGTGTGTTTTATGAAATTCATCCAAGTGCCACTACTTGGAACCTCTCAGAAAAGGAGTTATAGAAAAAATGACATAACTTATTGAATTATGGCTTATTCTAGAGAGCGAACTTGTAGAGAGTGCCCTGCATGGAATATTTGTTGTATGGATCTGAAAATTTTACAAAGAATACTACAAACTCTACTATAACCAACACATTTTGTCTTACTAAATTTGGATTCATTATGAGGAAGTTATGATGTTGTTACCCGAGACACCGGTTTTAGACTAGTTTCAGGACTAGCCACAAACCCTATTTTCCACGGAGTGTAACTCTAAAAATGCAAAGACCCACAAGATGAAATTCGTACCAAAGCTACTTGGATATGTTTCCTCAATGGTCTCCCAATTTGATGGTCTGACTCATTCTAGAAAAAACGTTATTGGAAAAATGGTGAGATGACCAGTAAATAACATACCTTAGAAAACATCATCAAAATAATTTATCCTCCCATGAATTTCGACCTTCTTTACTTCACCTTCCCTATAAAATTCGGATTAGATATCCTTTGGTTACCTCATTCACCTGTAGATATTCAATATGCTCAAGTATGATTAAAATGAGAGAGCCTTGCCTCTTATTTATACTCTCCAAGTAGCTTCCTTAGAAGCATCTTCTAGGCCACTTTGTCCACATAGCCACTTTGTCCACATAGTCACCTATGTCCAACTTTTCCCAATTTTCCACTTTTCCATGTATCCAATAGCCACTTGACCACTTAACCCATTTTCCTCATTTTAAGGTTACCCTTCTTATAACCACTTTCCATAATTAGAAAGTTCTATATTTACTTTATTATTTAAATAATCCGCGTTGACTTTGTGACTTCACTTTATTATTTAAATAATCCTCTTTGATTTTTTCACTTCACTTTATTATTTAAATAATCCTCTTTGACTTTGTCACTTCACTTTATTATTTAAATAATCATCTTTGACTTTGTCACTTCACTTTATTATTTAAATAATTTATTCTTTGCAAGCACTTTGATTTCTTTGACCTTTTGGGGTTTCAAGCCAATCATATGAGGGTCCTTCAACTTCATAAGGGCATAACTCTCAAACCGGGAAGAGTTATGTGACGTTCCAAATACCACCAGAAATGGCATGACATGTACTATCCATCTAGAATATTCTTACATGCAAATATACCAAACATACCATTATACATCAAAGAAAATCGGTTCCATTACCCAAACCTTTGTGCTACCAAAATTCGCCATCGGACTTTCTTCAAGGGTTGATATCAATGACAACCAACCTAATTAATAAAAAAAACTAAGCTGCAACAATCATCATTAAACAATAATAGTTAAAGTGAAAGGAGGGTGTTCATATTGAGGTATAGTTTCTAATTCTATTCTTGCACAGATATAACTTATGAGTAACTTTGATGATGAGGTATCAATTAACAACCTTAGTTAAATTGAAAATAGTTTAAATTTAGATCATGCAAGATATAGGGGTTCTAGTATTGATTTTTCAACCTACGGGATGATCATAGTATTATTTTAGTTAATTGGTAAAGTAGAAGAACAAGATTGAACCATAAGAAATGAAACCTTCAACTTCTTAACTAGAGTTAATGTGTGGGTAGATAATGTATGTTATGGTGACCACTTGCACTAATTACTTTTTAGATGAGTGCACAAGTTACACCTTCTTAGGTAGTAGACTTGGTATTTATTGATCATCCTGTTACACCCTTGGTTATCAATTCAAGAACTAGAAATTTTGTGGATCGTAACTTATTAGTAATTTATTGCGTAAATTGAGGTATATTATGTTACAATGATCAATGATGTTAATCTTAAATTTTGTACTTGTTAGTTTAGGATCTTGAAATTCATTTGGTTATGTACTTATCTTACTTTTGCGCCATGAAGATAAAATTGATGATTATTGTAACTGTGTGGTCAAAGTAGAGGATGGTTTGGATATAACGGTCATGAAGTAGTTCATGATTTACAGGTTGATCTTAACTCTAGGATGAGTTAAAGATTGGTCCTCGGTTACCTGTGTGAAAAGTGTTGTCGTCGACAATGTGTGGAGGTGAGTGTAGATGCACACCTAATTTTTTTTATCGAAGATGAAATATTTCGCTGAAAAGAAATTGTGACTATGAGTGTGCCACGTGTGGGAGCGAGACAAGTCACATTACTTGACCGGAAATGGGGCCTGCATAAGAAATCACGTTGACCTAGCTTCATGATCCAATCCTTGCATGCCTCTTTGATTATGAATTGGACTTGCAAAAGGGGAGTTTCATCGTTGGAAGTTTGTAAGAAGGTATACAAATGATTACTTGGATCAATGTTTCCTCAATGACGATGTTATGAGGCATTGTTGTCGGGATTTTTAAAGTGAAGGAAATATAGATTGGGGAAAAAATGTGATGATTAAAAGACAAAGAACAAGGTTGAGTTAATAAGAAGGAGCAGAATAAAGCCAAAGTAATCATGTATGAAGAGTTTAGGATGTTTGTAACATACCGAGCCACACACAGGCCCACCACATTACCTCCAAAACTCACTTCTGAACCAATTTCAAATTCTGATAATAATTCGTTCAAAATGAAGCATGAAAGACTTACATGCATTAATCAAGATCCATGTTAGAGAATAAAAGAAATAAACAGTGTTTCATGCACAACAAATAACCAACAAGCATGCACATGTAAATACATCTAAGAGATAATTAAATACACAGTGGAAAATACATTGTACATAAAACATAAAGAACACTTATCTTTGCAAGTAAACATTCACCAATTTATTGCAGAACAAGGACATTCCTCCCAACCATATACATTGTTGTTCATTTAATCTCAACAACAAGTCACCCCCGAGCCAGGGCTATGAATCTACAAGGATGGGTCCTAGGACAAATCTAAAACACACAACAATTTGATAACTAGCTCTTAGGTTTCCCAACCACACACAAAATCCTAATTTCCATCTCTCTTTCCCCCTCATATTGAACAACGCAAAGAAATTAACACCTTTATTTACCATACAGTCCCTCAGGCTATCCCATTTCTTTGCATGGCTCTAGTGCTACTGGTCACGAAATATCCCTGCTGGAAACTCCTCAAATTCCTAGTTGTGGATAGTTATTTCCAAACTACCATCAATCTGATGCACTCAAGCATCCATTCCCTCCCAGAATGATCAGTAATTTATTACAACCATCTAAAAATCACTTTCCTCTTCCAACCATCTGTTTCCATGCTTAGACCAAGAGAACACAAATTAACAAGAATGAGGCACCACAAATGAAAGAGCGAGAAGGGTGTAACAGTGAATGAATGAGAACAAGTGAACCCCCAAAACAAACCACACAGGATGTTTATAAAATTACATGAAAACAAGAACCACATGGTCTTCCTCCCAAGAATCTCATGTAACCACTTTAATCCATAAAATCAATTATGGGTAAATAAAATATAATTAAAGGACTTATCCCCTTTATCCTCCTCTCTTGTGGAATCATAGGCCCCTATATATTTCTTTCTTGTCCATCTTGTAGCCATCAATGTACTTTTTTATTAATGTATATAGATGTATCACATTTGGTAGGCACTCTAGCCCCTTTTCAACTTTACCGATTCACCAGCCTAAGTCACAATTAAAGAATACATTATAGTTCATAAGGATTAAAATCCAGGTGTTACATCCCCCTCTCCTTATTTTTGCATTGTCCACAGTGCACAACACCATTCCAATGTTATTAAAATTAAAAATCTAGGCCCTCTGGCCTTAATCGACATAGGAAATCCAACCAACGCTTATATACATAGGCACTCTGGCCTAAAATTAAACATCTATACATAGGAATTCCAAACCAAAACATGTTTAATGATAGAATGTATATTTTTGGAAATAGTTCAAACCAACAAGCTCTCCTTCCCTATCAGCATGCACAACCCAAAGAAATGAACGCCTTTATCTTCCATGCAATCCCTCAAGTTGTTCCACTTCTCTCCAAAGATCCAATTCACTCGTCTAGGAAGTTTCACAGTTGCGGCTCCAAGAACTCTAGTTGCAACAAGTCCATTGGACTTTCTTAATTTTATGCTTTCATCATTGAGCTTGATTTCCTTCTAGTTCTTTTTTCCTAAGCTTCCATCTTGCATAGCCAACATCTCATCTATATTGTACACACAAAATCATCATGAGATATCATTATAAGAATTTTCAATCATACATGTCAAATATGTTTTATATAGGAAATTTTTTTTTTCCAAGCATGAGCTTCCTGCTCATAATTTGTTTGGCTCTTGCAGTTGCAAGCATCAATGTTTATTATGGCTTACAACAATGCCATAAACAATACCATTATTCCTACAATTTTCTCAACCTTCAATCAACCAAACCAATTGTTAGCATATCATAACAATTTTTTTAATTTCTCAAATCTGTTTATATACATGAAATAAAATTCCCAGGCATGAATTTTCTACTCATAATATTTGGCTCTAGTAACACTAGGCACTGGTCTTCCTTATGGGATTACATTCCTGCCATATCCAATACCATTCTACCTGCAATTTCCTCAATTTACACTCAACCAAACAAATTGTCAGTATCTCATGTACAATATATATATATATATATAGATAGATAGATAGATAGATAGATAGATAGATAGATATAGATATAGATATAGATATATTCATGGTAACAATTCAAAACAAATTCACAAAGTGATCTCTTAATTTTTTAAAACTACAATTCAATCACTTCCATTAATCCAACTATCAATTGAAATGAACCCATCATTCTCTACACATGTATTATTAACCAATATTTTCTTTATTCTATCCATCAATATTTCTATCATTTTTTCCCATGACAGATCTTTTCCATAATTTATCATTATGTAACTACTTTAACCTGCAACTTTCTTGTTGCAATATCTGACAACTCCTGAAGTGTTTTCAAATTCACGAGTTAGCAATATTCACATCATTTCAGCTGTTAGCATAATCATTTATATGTTATATAATATATATACATGCATTCACCAAAATGAATTCAATAATTCATGTAATACCACTTGTAACATTTTTAATAGCTACAAAAAGTGATTTCAACATTGTAACAAATAACAGTTCAATCACTTTCAACTAGTATTCATATTAAATATAATGGAGTTATCCATCATTTGGTATTTTTAGCACTAGGGGATTTTCATATTGCAACAATTAATTACTAAATAAAATAGAAAATGATGTGTCAATACTCATGGCCACATTTACACAATGCATCCCTGCATTTACTACATAATACCACATAACTATGTCTTGAATTGATCCGATTATAACTCTAATTCTTCCAAATATGCAAGCAACCATTTTTGTTAGAATTATACATATTATAGAAATTTTTCAATTAATGTTACAGGTAATGTTTATGCTCAGTTCATGAGGAAGTATATCATCTTTATCCAAATCATAACAAGTCAATGTTATTCTCCTCTTAATCAAATTTGTAATGACTATTCCCATGCCCTAATCCGATATCTGAACTGAAATTTATGACTTCTTGAAAAAGTTACTTTCACTTTTTTGGTGCACACGGGATCTTGTAGTGGCACTAGAATGGTTTTGTGTCAATCTTGTCAAAATATTCCATAGCCCATTTAAACTGGTACAAAATTTGAATTCTCAATAGGTGCTTCCTTCAATCCACTTTCCTTATGACTGTGGGCTCAAAACGATATGCTTATCCACTTTAAGCACTGCTCCTAGTGCATTTCCCTATTCTTCCACATAGGAGATTGTTCAAAAAGGGTTCGTGGGATTGTTTACTTCTAGGTCGTTCATGGCTCTAATCAACCCCTTTATCTTATCATGAGACCAACGCTAGAACCACGTCCTCTAGACTTCAGCCTTCAAGCTATTCTCCCTTTTCAATCTTCCAGCTCTCCCGAAGTAAACTTCCTCGAAATATGGACATTATCTTTAGTAGTAGATCAGATGGTTGAGATTTAATATCCTATTGATAGGATGATCCTCTCTCATCTGGTGGCTTCAACTAAATCAAGGGTCACAACTTAATCATGCATTGATATGGATGGTTCATGCAACTCAACTAATTAATTTTTTAATGACATAGCCACTGCGCACGTTAATCTCGTGTTGACATGTACCCAAAACTTCCAACGGTCTAGAAGAATGCATGCTTTCTCCATTAAATTAACATCCATGCAAATTGATTTGCACATTTATATCTCCACCGTGGTTCTTAAAATTGGAAATAGATCTAGATTGTCTATAGGAGGTTCCAATTTGAACTGCTGAAGAATCGAGCTCAAAAGAGATTCAGAAAAGAGGGTGTCGAAGAATATTCCATTTCGATACCATGGGATATTTTCACTGAGAGTTCATAAAATTAGGTAAGTTTCACTGCTCTGACCAGGGGTTATTGAAGCATATTCCCATTCGATACCATCAAAACTTATCATTCGAAGTTCAAAAGGTCAGGGAAGTTTCACTACTCCAAAAAGGAGGGTATCGAATAATATTCTATTTCAATACCGTTGGAACTTATGACTTGGAGTTCAAAAAGTTAGGGAAGTTTCACTACTCTGAAAAGAAGGGTATCAAAGAATATTCCATTTCGATATATGATCACTTAGAGTTCAAAAGGTCAGGGAAGTTTCACTGCTTCGAAAAGGAGGGTATATAAGAATATTCCATTTTGATACTTGATCACTCGGAGTTAAAAATATTAGGTAGTCTTCACCTCTCCAACCATAGGTTATCAAAGAATATTCCATTTGGATACCATCATAACTCTTTTAAACAAGATCTTCCAAAAACCCTTTTCTGAAAGTACATCCCAACGAGGTCTGATGGTTGAGAATAATCTTGGCTGATATAATGGCTCTGATTCTTTCGAGATTCTACCATCTTCTTCTCTTCATGCCTAGCTCCGAAGTCCTTCAGACACTTCCTTCCCAAAGGCCTATCAGGAACTCCTTTCTCAGACCTCTAATATTGTCTATTAATCGTTGATCCTCTAGGTCGAATTAAAATGGACCTTTGATCTACGAAACTACACAGTCTCCATGAAACACAAAAGATTTCGACTCCTAAGGCCGAATTTGAATTTACAGCTACAGATCGATGCCATAAATCACTTATTTGACTAATATTAACTCAAAAACTCAAAATTTTCCCAAAATTTGGGGATTCCTCTTATGTTCTTCTTTGTCCCCCCCTCCCCGTATAATTTTCAACAGACAAATCTCCCACGATGAATCTGAAAAAATTACAAACTTTCTGGCCCATACTAGTCTGTTGTTGAACCAATAGCTTTGATACCAATATGTAACATACCCAAGCACCCAAAGGATGGCCACACTACCTCCAAAAATCACTTTTGAACCGATTTCAATTTCTTATAATAATTCATTCAAAATGAAGCATGAGAGACTCACACACATTAATCAATATCCATGCAACAACGTAAAATAAATAAACAATGTGCCATGCAAAACAAATAACTAGCAAGCATGCACACAAAAATACATCTCAGAGATAATTAAATACACAACGGAAAATATATTGTACATAAAACATAGAGAGCAGTTATCTTCCCAAGTAAACATTCACCAATTGGTTGTATACCAAGGGCGTTCCTCCCAACCATAGAAACAACTATTCATTTAGTCTGAACAATAGGTCACCCCCAAGCTAGGGCTATGAATCCACAAGGATGGGTCTTAGGCCAAATCTAAAACAAACAATAGTTGGATAACTAACTCTCAGGTTTCCAAACCACACAACAAATCCTAATTTCCATCTCTCGTTCCCCCTCAGCTTGTACAAACCAAAGAAATGAACACCGTTCTCTACCATGTAGTCCCTCATGCTATCCCATTTCTCTCCAGGGCTCTAGTGCCACTGGTCAGGAAATCACCATGCTTGAAACTCCAAGGATTCTCAATTGTGGAAAATTATTTCCTAACTTTCATTAGTCTCATGCACTTACGCATCCATTCTCTCTTGGAATGATCAATAATTTATTACAACCATATAGTAATGGCTCTCCTCTTCCAACCATTAGTTTCCATGTTTAGTCCAAGATCACACAAATTAACAAGAATGATGCACCAAAAATGAAATAGTGAGAAGGGTGTAACAATGAATGAATGAGAACAAGTGAACCCACAAAATAACCCACAGGGGATGTTTATAAAATTACATGAAAACAAGAACTGCATAGCCTTCCTCCCAAGAAGCTCATGTAACCACTTTTCTCCATAAAATAAATTATGGGTAAACAAAATATAATAAAAAGACTTATCCCCTTTAGCCCCCTCTCTTGCGGAATCATATCCCCTATCTCTTTTTTCCTTGTCCATCCTGCAACCAACATTGTATTTTTTTTATTAATATATATATATATATATATATGTATTACATTTCCTAGGCACTTTGGCCCCTTTTCAACTTTATCAGCTCACCAGCCTAAGTCACAATTACATACTACATTATAGTTCATAGGGATTAAAACTAGGGTGTTACAATGATGAGCTTGAATACTGGTGAAGAGTTTATTTGTTTTGGTTTGGTTGGCCCTACACAATAGATTTGTTCTTTAGGTGAATAAATAACTAGGTGAGTAAAGAGTAGTGCCTTGTAAAAATTTGGTATTATGGGCCTCCACCTAAATTGATATTTTTGGTGGGGCTATTATGTTCTCACAACAAGGTAATAATGATGGATTAACATGTGTGAGTTTTTGTATGAAGGGCTTTGTTCCCTTCTTTAAAATTATCATGTGTTGAATAATTGATTTGTCATATGTTTTAAGGTCTTCATAACTCCAAGAAAATATATCCATATATTATTTACAAATATCTAAATATTCTTGTCTTTGCTAAGGCAACAAATTCTTTGATATCTTAATTATTTTAGGTTTTTCTTCAATAGTGGCATATTTTTTATCAAATAATTTTTCTAAAGGAATCAAACCTCTAGGAATATAATTTTTCTTTAATTGCAAGATTTTATGATTGCAAAACTTATAAGCAACCTTTTGATCTTCTTTAGATTTTTCTAAAGTCTTTTGTCCATCTTCATCAATATTTCCCTCAAAAAACTCATCAACCATCTCGATAAATCTCTTAGTTTGTTGATTATATTTAGAAATGTGTCAATGCTTAATGTTGTCCAAAAATGAATGTTTGTGCATAATTTCAATTTCAAATTTTAGCATTGAATTATCAGTAGGTATAAACATTGCAGCAACAACAACTAAGGAATCAACAATTTCATTTTTCTTCCTGGAAATAGTAGTAAAGTTTATAGATGATAAATATTTTTCTTGAAGGTCCCACACTTGATTCCTAAAATCCCTCAAATGAGGATGTTTGGTTTGACATAAGGATTTAACCCAATGTAGAAAAATCTTTGAATCCCCAAAAATGGATAGCTTATCAATATCTAATTTCCTAGCCTTTTTTAGGCCAACGATAAGAGATTTGTACTCTACAACATTGTTGTTGGAATATTCATCAATACTAAGAGGGGAGGTGAATCAGTATTGATAATTTCTTACCATTTTCATCAATAAAATGGAACCATTAATTTATCAACAATGTATAACGTATGATATCAAAAATTTATCTCTTATGATTGCATTCAATATATCATCAACATATAACCATAGATACATAGTACACAAGAGTTTTACGTGGAAACCAAGATGAGATAAAACCATAGAATGATTTTTAATATATATATTTCATATTACATCCACAAGAAGCACAAACTTCCAAAATTCCACAGCACCAACTGGAAGGAGGCTCCAACCCCCTCGTTTACATGATCCAACCTGAAGGAATCTCCAAATCCATGGATTCTCCAGCTCCAACTGGAAGGATACTCCAACCCCCTAGTTTATAATATCCAACTTGAAGGAAGCTAATACTCCATGTATTCTCCAGCTCCAAATAGAAGGAGGATCCAACCCCCTAGTTTACATTTTCTACCCTGAAGCAAGCTACGAATCCCTGTATTCTCCATCAACAACTGGAAGGAGGCTCCAACCCCCTCTCTTTTTCTTTCCTTCCTCCCTGATATATAAATGGAAACTCAACCTATTACTTTTACTGTCACTCATACTAATACAACATCATCATCATCAAAACATATCACTGTTATTGTCACTGATATGGATACATCATCATCAAAACCTGTCACTGTTACTGTCACCGATACATCATAATTGTTGGCACTGCACATGGTTTGTAAGAACCTAGGTTTGAGTTATGTATGACAAAAAAACCCACCATACACCGGACCTTTCAGAATCACCTACTTGTGCAAATGAAGTCTCACTTGAGGTATAAATTGGGATTGCAAGAACTAGGTTTCTACAGTAGTGAGGGAATGGGAGGCGATCATTTTGTTCATTCTTCCTTATTAGTTCTCTGCACGTAATTTTTTCCTTGTTATGTATTGAATACTTACTGATTCATATTCATGCTATCATTATATTCCATATATCTGCATAAATTCATTGTTCTAATAGTCATGATTACTGCAAAAGGAACAAACATAACACAACTCTGATCTACTATGCATACAGACATATTTCATAAGAAAATGTATAAAGACATAATAAACAATATTTAACATGGTTCACCCAACTCTGGCTATGCCCACAACATCTAGCTTATTTATTAGGCGTTTACTGATGGTTTCAGGCTTGTGCATTGTTCTTACAAAGATATATCATGTTTATGTTTCTCTTCTCCTATCCTAGCTGCTCTGTAGTGAAAGCCTCTCTCTTTTTGCATCATCTCTTACATTCATACATTTATTATCTCCCTTTTTGTCCTATCCTATCAACCTTACTGACATGCATTGTCGACAATTGGGAATAGACTCCACAATACTTCGTGAGAATAACCACATGGAGGAACCCCTATTCTCCCAACCCATTACATATTTATACATACCATCTAGGGATTCAAACCCTACTTGGTTCCCCCCAAAACCCTCATTACCATGAATGACTACTCTAGTTAATTAGTTGTTCAATTTCTTTTCCGCTTGCATGCTTCTTTTGCACTATGACTACTTTTCCTCATGTTTTTGCACATCCTTCCATATTTAGAATGTTGTGCTGTCATCCTTTCTTTTCGTCTGCTTTTCTCTGCTTCTTTATTCTTATTTATTATTCTCTATGCTTTCTTATTATTTCATGTTTTATTCTTCTTATTGTGTTTAGTACTTCTAGACGCACCTCAGCTGGGCATTTCCTTGGATCTCTTCTTCTCCTCTGCTCACCTCTTCTATTCTTAGGATTTTTCCCAAAATTGTATTCTAAAACTCCCTATCCAACAAGCCCCTAACACTCACATGTGGCTCGTCCCGATCCACTCAGGCCTATTTCCTACTCCTCCATGCCATAATGAAAATTTGGGAGGCTACCTTAGCTACCTCCACTTCCTTGAGCATCGTTGCCTTTGTTTCAGTGATCTCTTTGGCCCCCTGCGTAGTCAAGCCTATAATTTTCTCTTCTGTCTCTTGGGATGCTTTCTTGACCTTGCCTTGGGCAGTTTCCAATTCATTGATCACCCTCTCAGATTCTTCTTGTATTGGTTCGAGGTGTTTTTGTAGGATCTTTTGTTGGTCCCTCATTTTCTCCACTTCTAGGTATGACTTCCTCTATGCCAAAATCGTTGTCATGCATTCTGTTGGTGGAAGTGTAGTGACCCTTTCTGAAGCTTGTTGTGCTTGTTCCTATGCTTCTCTTAACTTTTCCTCTATGACCCTCATCTCTGGATTGTCCAATTTTTTTTTCTATATATTTTTTCTCTCATCATAGAGTTTATCTCATTCATATTCTATGTTCTTAATATTGGCAACTACTATTGTCTCCATTCTCTGTCCACCTTTTTGGACATCTGGTGGTGTCCCTAGTGAAATTCACAATTGTAGATCCTCTATATATGATTATAATCCCTTGATGAATTCATCTATATTCAACACTTGTTATTCCATATTAGCTTATATTACTATGGGGACTTCCAGAATAATCTTGTATAGCATTTGGAAAACTACTGATGTTTTATGTGTTATATTTTCATCTTCGTCATTCTCCTTGAGGGATTTCCTTACCCTTTCCTCAGCCTCGTTATTGTATTTCATTACCTCTTCCACTCGACCTTCAAATTCCTTCTTTTGTTGGAGTGCAATGTCATATTTTTATTGCAGTTGATCTCTTTCATCCATCATTTTCATCATCTCCTGTTGTGCTTGCCTATGCTCTTCATCTCTTGCAAAAGTGCCATTTGCAAGTCTTGTAATGTTTTTATTGGTATCCTTGATAGCACTATGTTGAGGTGTCCTAGCATATTCACCTATTCTTTTAACTTGGACGTTGTAAATTTGAGTGCGTTCATCTCAATTTGAAGTGTTCTATACCCATCTGCTAACTGTGTCAAAACTGGATGCACACTCTCTGTTTCCTTCCTTAGATCAATGGATGGTACTCCCTCAATTATGCTCTCTTTTTCTAGGCAAGCAACTGCTAATAGATGTTGGAGTGTTTCCAACTGATCCTGCACTCTCTTCTCCTTATCTTCTTGCTTCTTGGTTTCTGCCTCCATTATTTCTTCCATGACATCTAGTACCTAGTAGTCTATGTGGTCCATATCATCATTAGTTAAGGTATACATTGGGGTTTCTCTATGCGATTTAGTTATTTCCCCTCATCCTTTCGTTTCGCTCCTTTTGTGGGGACTATCTATGTAGCTTTTGTTGTAGAGTGGCCAGACATGTCTCATGTGACATTAATATGAACATTTCCCTACTCCTCATCTAGTTCATCATCACTCTTATCTTGTTCTCCTTCTTCTTCTAGTTGCCATGTTTTCTTTGTTTGGATTTTCCATCCATCCTCCGAATCATTCAATATTAAACATACTTCCTCTGTGGTCAGCCTATAAATAGTTGAAAACCACTAGCATGTTGGGTCCTTATTGGATTTCACATACATGTGTTGCATGCTTTATTTAAATGACGTGATATCCTTATATGTTGCTACCATCTCTGTTTATATGTGTGGTGTGTTTGCAAATAGATGCATAATATTTTTGAAGTATACATAAAATGTGGCATTAGTGTTATTTTGTCTTCTCTTTATTGGTGTATTCCCATTAAAGAAGTTGGCATATCTCTCAACCAAATTACCTCTGCTTGATGTGCACATGTAGTGATAGTAACCTAGTTATTTCCACCCAACAAGTGTAATCAAGATAAAAAACCATGAATAGTGAAATTTTGTGCCCTTTTCCTGGGCCTCAACACAATCCTAGAGGAACTAGTTCACCAAGAAGGTGGCCCAGTTCATTTGAACCCCTTCAAGACATTTTTTGTAGTTGCAATGATGATAGTTGGGACTTCATCCTTCCTACATTTGCGCAAAAAATTGTAGGCCAATACCTACGTCACAAATGTAACATTGTCATCATTGATATTTTTCACATCCATCCCCATTTCTCTGGGAAAGTATGGAACTTTTTCTTCATCGAATCTAAGAGGGCTCACTCTCCTACCTTGTTGAATAAAAGGGTCGTATCCTCATCGAATTTTGGGATCCCTGTAATGCATGCAATCATCACAGTGTTAATTGACACTAGGGGATCAATCCATAGTGTCCCCCCATGGAAAAATCTAAGAAACACCTTCACACACACATTAATCTCCAAACTTCGCCCAAAATGGGGAATCTCCAACAGGTTGAATATTCCTTCCTTCTCCAATCCTGTCGACAACTCCTGTGTCTCCAACATGATTACTCATGTTCCTGGCATGCTCCTAGTGCATACATATTTTTCCTTGGACATATACAAGAATTTTTGTGCATCGATGATGTCATGATCCATGAATTTAATCCCTACAACCTTTCAAAGAATATTTCCTTCAATGCTTACACCAGGTGGAACTGGTGATGTCAGCAACGAGTATTTCCCATTTTCTAGTATAATGATTAGTGGCACATTATCCATACTAGATGGAAGGTAATCTCGGTGGAAAATATCTTGTGAAGCCAAAGCCGAAGCTCTGGATACTTTCTTGACCTTTAATGTCTCTAGTGGTTGTTTTTTCCTGTTTTCATGCTGCTACATACGACGCTCCAACTTTTGGTGGTTTCATTCGTCTTTTGTGATGTATTCCTTTATTGTCTCGACGTCTATTCTCTGGTAGTTGTAGCTTGGCTCTGGTGCACTCAAATTTGGTGTGGTTCGCTATGTTTTTCCCACGCTTGCGCAAAATAATGACTTAGACTTAACGACCTTCTGTTGTTTTTGTGCCTTGTTTCCAACTACCCATGTCTATTCACGCTTTAACTACATTGTTCAATCTGCCAATGTGGTTGATGAGTTGTTACATAATTGTATCTTTATTACCGAATATGTCATGTGATGTTTCCCTCATACTACCAATTTGTCGTCATTTTCAACAAATTTTACCATTTAAGATTATATGACACCTGTATGACTTGTCATTCCCACTTCATAGTCATCATTTCCATGCATTAATGCTTTCAACGGTCTTGTCATTACCAAACTGTGCAACTATTCTTGCTTTTGCATCTGTTTGCTTCACAATATTTTTCCTCTGTGTTTTAGTTTCTCATTCGGAATAGTTTTATTCTGACGTGTGATAACCATTCCTTATGTGCTAGTTATTGTGCCTTAGTAATTCTATACTCTTTTCCTTTTTGCTATATCTATTTTTTGTCTGATTTTCTTCCTTTTTCTACTTTTTGTTTGTTTTCTATATTTTTTGGTCCTACTATAGTAAAAATTACTATGGTACATGCATTCAACTACAACCCATATTACTATGCAGAATGTTGAGCATTTCTATACAGTTTCAACCAACTTCCATTCACCATTCCTTGAAGGAATTCTCCATTCAGGTTTTCCAACTGTGCAACCCCTATCTATGTTACATGTTGAATCGCATAGGGTCCTAATCAATGCATTCTAAACTTTCCTGGATGTTGCATGAACTTGTTGTCATAGAGTAATACCAAATCTCCCACTGATTATGTATCTTTACCCTGATCTTCTCGCTTGTGGGTTGAATGGACCTACAAAGTCTATGGCCCATTTATCAAATTCCTCCAGTGTAACTTATGGATTCAACAACATTTCATCCCTCTTGGGTGGCCTTCACACTCTTTAAAATAAATCACATGAATGACATTATTCATTTTCATCTTTGTACAGTTTTGGCCACCAAATTCCTCCACACAATGTATTTTGTGTAGTATCTCTCCCTGCATAATGTCCTCCTGCAATGTTGTCATGCGCTTCTTCAATTATCATTAGTCTCTCATGTTCTAGCACACATCGCCTCAATACTCCATCTACAATCAACTTGTATAAATTCCCTACAATCAACAAATAATCTTCTTATTTCACTACTAGTTGTTTCTTATGCGTAGCCGTCATGTCTGATGGATCCATCCCTATATTTAGAAACCGCAAAATGTCTGAGAAGTAATCATCCACCATATTTATTGCAAATAGTTGTGCATCTGGGAAACTGTCATCTAAATTTCCTATATCTTCCCCTATTAGTATGCGTGATAGATGATGTGGCCCTGAATTTAGCTTCCCGAGTTTTACTACAAGCTCAAAAATCGTATTCCTACAACAATAATATCTATCCGTGTATTCTTCCACCCAACACTAGATTGTTGACTAAGTATTTTAGTGTAGAATGGTGTGTATACATATTAAAGTGAGACCCTAATAAGTAATGTTTGAAATTTTGTAGCACATAGAACATTATCAATACTTCTCATTCCATGCTTGTATAATTTTTCTCTTCTATGGATAAATTCCTACTTTCTAAAGCAATTGGGTGATCTATTTATCCCTCCCCTGGTTGAGATAGTATTGCGCCCAATGCTATGGATGATGAATCTACATGTACATGAAACTCCTTGTCCTAATCTGGAAAAATCAATATCGGAGCAATAAAAAGTTTCTTCTTTAAGGTGTCCAACCCCTTATGACATTCCTTGTTCCATTGAAACTTGGCGTCCTTCTTCAGTAACTTTTCAATAACTTTTCCTTCCAAGTCCAAGGAAGGAAAAATTTGTGAGGGCATAAGATCATTCTACTGGGTTAAAGCTATTTCTTCTTGTCATTTTCAAGCACTTTCTAGGAATACATCTTGTGGCTATTATAAAATATTAATTGATGTTATAAATTGTTGCAAATTCATATCAGCTAGCTTACTTTCTAAAGGTTTATGGTCTTAAGGAGCACTAACATCATATCCTTGTACTTGCAAGCTATTATATTTTCTTATTGTCTTGTTTTGGGAAGGTACACCTCATTTTACCATTTGCTTCATCCCTTAAATACCATAAGAACCTTATGAAATGAGTGACCAGTGAGAGGGGGATTTTATTGCATCCTTTCCTTAGTTATCACCTCTTTAGGTCACTAGGGACATCTCCCCTGGTGTAATATTGATATACCCCTAAATAGAAAGGGGTTTCCTATTAAGGTGATAGTGATAAGTCAACCTATGTTACACCAATATTGCATCCACTTGCCTTGGTCTTTGGCAAAGTACAAATTATGCGATAACATTTTGGCACCTTCACTCTTGCTCAATTTTCTTAGAAGATGGACAAAAGAAATAGGTTGTCAGGCCTACGGTTTTGAAGAGGTGGGTTGTCAGGCCTGCAGATTGAAGAAGCAGGTTGTCAGGCCTACAAGCATCTCTCTCCGGGTGAGAGATATTGTTGGGGAAGTGATTTCTCCTTGAGGAAGTCTAGCAGTAGCTATAGAGCTCTCAGAATTCATGATTTTCCATGTTGTTGAAGCCCTGGAAAGGAATTAGAGCAGTTGATGGACCGTGGAACAATGAAGGTGTATATTCTCAGGGTGGGGCAGGCATGTGGGGAATGAGATTATATGAGCAATGGGCATAAGTAGGCTCCTTAGAGGGAATCCTTCCTATTCCATTATGAAAATTTTCGTAGTCTCATCCTATCCTAGGATTTCCTGTACTCTGGGTCGAGTTTAGTCCCAACTCAGGGATGACCCACTGTTGATAGCTTGGATATGCATGGCCTAAGGCTGGGAGGTTCATGGAATTTTTGCACGCAGTTGGTGGTCGTCTCATAAAAATATAAGTACCAATTCTATGTTAATTTTACATTCTTTGTTTAAGTAAATTTATGAATCTTATCATAATTTACTATGTTATTGCATGTATGTGTTTCTTGTCACTTCTGCATGAATCTGTGTATGAGAAAAATGTATATATCTATTAAATTTTCATTATATATATATGTTTGTGTGTGTGTATCATAGTTTGAACAGAGTAGATATTTTTAGTAGAATGTACCCAACCCTGGGATGGATGGGTACATTACAATCTGGTATTAGAGGCCAGTTTTTGACACTGAGCCTGAATTGGTTAGTATAAGTGGTTTTTGAAGCAAAATTTACAGAGAATTAAAATTACAAATTTCCAGGAGGGCGATGAGGGAACACCTTAGCTGTGTTAAAAAGCTCAGGAGGTATAGCAGTTTGATAGACCATGACAAACATGGTATTGGGCCACAAAGTTTAAAATTTGGTAATTGGATTTATTCGAAAGAAGACAGATCCCTCACAACCGGCGGATCTCAAAGAGGGTACGCGGTAGTTAAGCACTGAAGTCCTTCGGGCTTCACTTCTATGAAAATTTACATTGATTGACAGAAGGACCTGAAGCACGAAGCTCCGAAGTCCTAGAGTGATTGTCAACCATAGATCATTTGGGAGGAGGAGATATGTTCAATTTCTCGAGTAGTTCAACAATTCAGAGTTCAGGGAAATTAGTGGAAGTGTGTGTAGAATGGACTTCCTCTCGAATTCCTAAAGTCCCAAACTTTGGAGTGAATCTATACCATTTGTGTATGAGGACATGTGTCAGTTTATTATCAAGTGTCTAGAAGTTCGACAATTCAAAACTTCAGGGATAATGGTTTGTGGTTACGTGGGAGGGAGAGATCCCTGAAGTCTCAGAGTATCAAAGTGACATGACATGATGATGTCACCTAGGGTGATGTGGACCTACCCTAAGTCTTCCACTTATCACTTGACAATGGGGCCATGTGTCACCATATTATATGCTGACAATAGTACTATGTGGATCTCAGAAAGGTTAAGAAGTTCGGGCATTTTACGTTCAGAGGAAAATTGTTGGAAGAACTTTTGGATCTCTAGAGTCCTAGAGTCCCGAAGTCTCGAATTTCCTAAGTCACGAAGCATCGAAGTGACGTGGCTTGATGTGGTCACCTGGGGTGAGGTGGGTACACAATATGTGTGCCATGTGTCAATGTGGTTTTTGATTTTAAAATGTTGATTTTTCTAGTTAGAACTTGACATTTTTCACCCCTCATATTGGGCCACATGTCCGGTTCTTGGAATCTTCCACGTAGCACTCAAGTGTGCAGTACTAAGTGGACTCCAAGAGTTCACCAATTTGGTGTTCGAAAGGAATGAAGTGTGAGGAAGGAGAAAACCTTGAAGTTCCGAAGAGGTGAGTAAATCTGCACTGTTGATCGAGAGAGGACACGCAGATGTAGATCCTGTAATATGGAGGATTCAAGGCATGAACAGTTGAGGTTGAGGACTTCTAAAGGCCTGAAGGCCAGATTTAATCTCAATCAGTGATCATAGAGGACATGTGGTGCAAGGTCCCAAGGTCCAGAGAAGTGGTACTCAGGAGGAATTGAGTTGCATATTGTTGTGAGTAGAGAACTCCCGAAGGCTTGAGTTAATCTCGACCGTTGGTCAGAAGATGACACATGTAGGCAAGAGAGAGAATATCCAATGAGTCAAAACTTCAAGAGATTTGTAGATAAGTTCTTTGGAAATTTTCAAAGCCTAGAGTCCCAGAGCTCCTATCGACCATAGATATAAACAAAGAATGAGGATCATCGATATGTATGTCCTCTAAGTATTCATAGAATTGGTGTTTGGGGGAAATGTATTGTAATGAAGGAAGATCCTCTTAATCCCTAAAATTATGGAGACTTGGAGGCCCAAAGCACAGAATAAGTGCCTATTTGTTAGCATTGGATCACAACCCGAGGTCACCTGAATTTGGGGGTTGAAGAAAAGGGGCTAATGCCCAAAATTTTGTTTTAAGAACATGAAAGGGCTTAGAGAAAGAGCATGTGAGGTTCTTGATTATACAGACCTACACCCAAAGAAGTAAGGAAGGCTTGTAAACCTAAGGAAGGGATCCAACATGAATCCAAGATCCAATTTGACTATGAGTTGGAAGAATCCATTTGCAAGGATTGCATCACTGAAAAGACAAATTGTTCAAGTGTCCATAACTTCTTTCTCAAAACTCAAAGTTGAGCATGGAAATAGGCATT
Source organism: Picea mariana (assembly GCA_032191745.1). NCBI lineage: Eukaryota > Viridiplantae > Streptophyta > Pinopsida > Pinales > Pinaceae > Picea > Picea mariana. The sequence continues at coordinate 265,374 of JASDQU010099763.1, read as the reverse complement.
TTAAAGGTGTTGAACAGTAGAAGATAATTGTTCACCCATAAATTGGATCTGAATAGTTACTTTCTCATGAAATTAGCAGAAAATAAGTCTGATATATATTAATGAATCAGAATGGTTCATGTTTTCATGAAATTATTAAGAACAATTATCCTGACAAAGTTCTATTGACTGCACATTTGTTCATAATTAACAATTGTCATATCAATATCAACACTAAGTTCATATTGATGGATGATACACATATAGTCTATAGTCAAGATCATGAAATCAGAGGGATGAATGTCCAGTTGGGTATGGAAGGAACCAACTCCAATGGACATGGAGGAGGAAAGGAGGAAGATATAAATCTTGTTGAGACCCTCAGAAAATTACAGACATATGTCCAGAGCCACAAGGATGATAATGAGAGGCTTATGAAGGCCAAGAGACAACATAAATACTTCAATGTGAAGTTAGTGAAAATCCTAGACAAAATTGAAAATAAGTTGGATAAGGAGAGTGACTCTAGCAAATCAGGATTCCATGGGACTCCTGATGGAAAAGGAAGATCAAGGAGTGATAACATACATCACCATCACTGCTGAAGGAATTCCTATAGGAGAGAACACAATAGCTCAAGTCCATCCCCTTTCAGGAAGCATAAGAGGTCTGGGGTGGATGAATTGAAAAGAGAAATGAATATGATCAAACCTCCTACTTTTGATGGAGGGCACAAGAAGGATGAAGATGATGAGACATGGTTGCTAGGCATGAGGAAATACTTCAAATTTCATAACTATTCTTCTCATATAGAAGGAATAATTACTATCTACCAGATGAAAGGAAAGGAATCCATGTGGTGGGATCAACTTGTGCAATTGCAACACATCAGAGAGAAAAATGTGACTTAGAAGGAATTCAAGAAGCATTATGAAAAAAATATGAAAGATTTCTTTGAATTCAAAATGGGCAGCATGCCTATTGATGAATATGAAAGGAGATTTTTAGAACTATTGAAGTATTTCTCCTTCATCAAGGATGAGACCGTTAATATTAAGAGGTATTTGAGTGGGATTCCATATTTAAGCAGTGACAAGATTCAATATGATGATCCCAAGACTTTGGAGGAAACCATAAGGAGAGAAAAGTTCTTATACGATCAACATAAAGGAAAGCCTACTTTCCAAAGAGATTGGGAAGACAAGAAGAGGTTTAAGAGGGAACAGAGGAAGAAGGGGAACAAGCCACCCTTTTTAAGAAATAGTCCTCAAGGAAAACCATATTTTAGAGATCAAAAAATGGATGAGGTAGGTGGGAAAAGGCCAAGGTAGACACCCATTCAATGTTGGGGTTGTAAAGGAGACCATAAGTATAGAGATTTTCCTCACAAAAGTGACAAAGGGAGAGTTTTCCACAATGTACAACAAGTAGAAACAATGGAGGACATGGGAAGAAGTGTACCTAGGATATATGTAGCCCTAGAAAACAAACAAGCAAAGTTTCAATCACACATGATTGGAGTTGAAGGTATGATCAATAATGATGCCTTTACTATTTTAATAGATTCAGTAGCTAGTCATAGTTATATAGATCCTAAGGTAGTGGAAAGATTAGATTTTCCAAGAATCAAGGATGGGAAATCCTGGTTGGTACAGTTGGATACAGGAGCCAAGAGAAAAGTTGTTTAAATCATGTCCGGTGGACATGAATGGGATAAGTGCCAAGGCAGATTTGAACATCCTGCCATTGGGTTCATATGACTGGCTAATTGGATAGATTGGTTGGAACAACACCATGTTGTCTTAGACTATCATAATAGTGCATTCACTTTCCTGAATGAGGAAGGGAACCCAAGAAAAGTACAAGGAATTCTAAGGGAAGTTACTATCCGAGAGATCTCAGCAATGCAATTGAAGAAGTGTTATAGGAAGGGATGGCAATTATTTGTAGCCCATATGGAGGAAGAACCTAAGGATAAGGTTCCAAATTTGGAGGATCAATCAGTCCTAAAATATTTTGTGGATGTGTTGAAGGAGATACCAAGACTAACCCAACAGAGAGATATTGATTTCTCTATAAATTTGATGCCTGGAGTGGCTCCAATATCAAAAAATCCCTATAAAATGAGTACACAAGAGTTGAAGGAGTTGCAAATGAAACTTCAATAAATTTTAAAGAAGGGGTATATATGCCCAAGTGTGTCACCTTGGGGTGCCCCAATATTATTTGTGAAGAATAAATATGGGACATTGATATTGTGCATCGACTTCAGACAATTGAACAAAGTGACTATAAAGAAAAAGTATCCTTTGCCAAGGATCGATGATCTCTTTGATTAGTTAAAGGATGCAAAGATATTCTCGAAGATTGATATTAGGTCAGGATATCATCAAGTAAGGATTAGAGATAAATACATCAAAAAGAACTCCTTCAGGACAAGGTATGGTCATTACGAGTTCGCAATGGTGCCATTTGGGTTATCAAATGCACCATCTATTTTCATGTCCTTAATGAATGGTGTTTTCCTAGAATATTTAGACAAGTTTTTCATTGTATTTTTCGATGACATCCTTGTATATTACAAGTTCTAATAAGAACATGAGAATCATTTGAGGATGGTGTTACAAGTGTTAAGAGAGCACCAATTGTATGACAAATTGAGCAAGTGATCATTTTATCAAAACTGAATTCACTATTTGGGGCATATCATATCTGAAGAAGGGATAATAGTGGACCCTGAAAAGATTGAGGCCATTAAAGGGTGGAAAACACCTAAGAATGTGATAGAATTCATATCCTTCATGGGTCTAGCTAGATACTATAGAAGATTCATTGTAGGGTTTTCGAGAATTGCTCACCCAATTACCTATTTGCAAAGGAAGGGGGTGAAGTTTCTGTGGAAAACAAAGTGTGAAAATAACTTCCAACAATTGAAGTAGTTGTTAACTAGTGCTCCAATTCTGAGGATTGTAGATCTGAATGAAGATTTCATGGTTTCCACAGATGCATGCAAAGAGGGACTTGGTGGAGTCCTCAGTCAGAATGGGTTTGTAATATGTTTTGAATACATTAAATTGAAAGAGCATGAAATGATATATGCCAATCATGATTTGGAGTTGGTAGCCATAATGCATGCCTCGAAGAAGTGGAGGCACTACCTCATGGGAAATAGGTTTGAGATGAGGACATACCATAATGGTCTGAAATGCTTTTTTGATCAGCCAAAATTGAATGCCATGTAGAGTAGATGGTTGGAATTCCTCTGTGAGTATGACTTTGATATTAAGCACATCAAATCATAAGAGAACAAAGTGGTTGATGCATTCAACAGGAGAGTGCATGAATTGCATGCTACAACCATTATCATGTATCAAACTGACCTTAAAGGAATAATTTTTGAGGCTGTAAAAGTACATTTGCAGTACATGGAGTTGGTAACAAAATTACAACAAGGTAAAATGCAACAGAAAGTTGAAGATTATGAATTGGGAATTGATGGAATTCTCTTGTATAGGAATACAATTTATGTACCCAATTCTCATGAATTGAGGAGTATGATTTTGAAAGAGATGCATAATGCACCTTATGATGGAAACCCAGGATATCATAAAACAATTGCAGTAGTCAAGAGCCAATATTATTGGCCAGGCATGAAGAAGGAGATTGCTTAGTACATTGCTAGATTTATAGAGTGTCAAAAAGTCAAGGATGAACATAGACATGTTGCAACCATTACCCATTCCTTAGTGGAAGTGGGAAGTGGTGGCAAGGGATTTCATCACCAAATTATCTAGAACAAGCAAGCAACATGATGACATCATGGTGGTGGTGGACAAGCTTACTAAATTTTTCCATTTCATTCCTATGAAGGTTACTCACAAGGAGACCAATGTTTCTGATATTTATATGAGGGAAGTGGAACGGTTGCATGGAATTCCCAAGACAATTGTGTTAGATAGAGACCCAAAGTTTACCACAAATATCTGGAAAGGATTATTCAAAGGGTTTGAAACAAATATGAACATCAACATACCGTATCATCCCGAGACTGATGGGAAAACAAAAAGAGTGAACCAAGTGATAGAGGATATTCTAAGGATGTATGTGATGGAAAAACCATTTAAATGGGAAGATTACCTACACTTGGTATAATTTGCCTACAAAAATGGGTACCAAGCATCACTGAAGATGAGCCCATTTGAGGCACTTTGTGGAAGAGAGTGCAACACACCAATAAGATGGGACAACCCAACATATAGAGAAGTAGTTGGGACAGAGTTTCTCATGGAAATTTAAGAGAAAATGCTAAAGATTAAAAAGAATATAAAAGCTTCCCAAGATAGGAAGAAAATGTATGCTGACAAGGGTAGAACTCACATGGAATTTAAAGTGGGTGATCATGTTTTCTTGAATGTGAAGGCCAACAAAAGTTTCCTAAAGTTGGGAAATTGTTCCAAGTTGGCAGCCAGATATTGTGGGTCATTTAAAATTCTAGAAAGGATTAGACCAGTAGCTTATATGATTGCATTGCCTGCATATATGTCTATATATAATGTATTACATGTATCATTCCTTAAGAAATATATATCTTATGCTAATCATGTTATTGATTGGAATGTGATTCAGGTGGAGCAAGAAATCGTTTTTCAAGTGCACCGGGTACGCATTATGGACCAGAAAATAAAACAGGTCTGGAATTGATCCATAGGGATTGTAAAGGTCCAATGGACCTGGTATGGTCTCGAGGACACAACTTGGGAGCATGAAGATGCTAGGCGGGCATAATACCCACATCTTTTTGAATATTTTTGAAAATATTGTTGTAATATGTAAATATGATGCACCGAGGACAATGCATAAATAAGGGGAGGGGATTGTGATACCCCAAGGTCAAGCCCCTGCTAAATTGTAATGATGTTTCATGATGTTTATAGACTGGTGAGCCAATTGTTTATAAGTTGGGAGGCTTATCTTTTTATTAGGCCGGAGAGTCTAGATGTTAAGTCCAGTTAGCCTATTTTTGTATATGTAATTATGTAAATCATTAATAAAAATACATCCTTGCGTGTATACCAACCATGAAGAAAGAGTTATGGGGGAATAAGATCTACTAGGAAGGGAAATGGAAGCGACTGAGAGGCTAGAAAAAAGGGGCTAAGATTGAGGGCTTAACCAAGGGAATATTATAATTTATATTCCTAAAATACTCCCTTAGTATTTTAGGAATATAAATTATAATATTCCTAAAACTGCATGGTTGATTGAGGGCGATATAAAGGTATGTCACTCATTCCTCCTTAGTAGTAGATTCAATGATTGCAACTTAGGGAAAGAGTTGTGTCCTGTCCTATTTTGTTCTAGATCCAAGTGGATCTAAGGAGATCTGTTAGTGTCTGCACGTATCGATTTATCCGATAACAAAATTGGTGACTCCATTGGGGAGACAACCCATTTTGTTGGTTTTTTCTTGGCCATTTTATCTAGACCTACCCTTTTTCATTCCCAATCAATCTTTGATTCTTGAGGATATCCTCACAGACTCCCTGGATCCAGAAGTTCCCTCAAAAGTTCTGCAATTTTTCCAAGATTTGCTTGATTACAAACCTTCTCGCACTGCACCTCTTTGTAGCCTATGAGAATAACTAAGGTTCACACCCCAGTGTTCAGTTCAGTGCAAACTTCTCACACCTCGCCTATGCCTAGCCTGTGAGAATCCTTAATTCTCACACTGTACTCCACTGCCAGCCTACGAACTCACTTGTAAATTTTTTGGATTAATTCTTTTGTGTCCTCAAGTGCCCAAATTTGTTTGTGTGTCTAGGAAGAACTTTTCTGGCTAGTAATTGAATGTTTCTTGAATTCAAATCTCATGAATGATTATTTTTCGAAAATCGAAAGATCTTCTTGATCTTTTTTCTCAATTTTTACCTCTTGACCTTTTCTTAACAAGGGTATAATATCTGGTTTAGAAATCCGAGTGCTTGTTTGGTTGGGAGCCTTTGATTAGATTAAAAGTTGAGATTAATTGTCCTTTTCAATTGCTTATGACTTGGAAAATTGCTACCCATGTGCATTTGAAGAGACTGGTCTTGTCAGTTTGTTATTTTTTTCTTCATTAAAAAAATGATTTGGGTGTTTGTTGTGTATTTCTTTTTCGTTGATTGCTTACTTTTCTTAGTTCCATCCCTGTTGCTTGGTTTCTAATAAAAATTAAAGACATTTTCTTTTTTTTAAGCAACTTTTTATTCGAAAATATTGGCATTCAAGTATTGAAAGAGAACGAATAGGGAATTTGCATTGTTCATGGCTGTTTGATATTACATTTCAGAGAAGATCATACATTGTAGTTCACATTGTTCCAGAAAACTCCTCTTTCCCTCCTGTAAATATGATTCATCGAACAAAAATTTGTATCATGCATTCCTATTTATGCATTGTTCGGTCAAAGTCTCACACAACATCAGTTTCATTTCCGTCTCCTTTTGAGTAACAACAACCTTTAATAATATTGTGCAATTTTAAAATTCAATTAGTAACTTTTTCTAGGTTTGTTTTACACCAACATTAGCTAGGCTAAATCTTTCGAATATGCAGTGAGACACACTCTCCAAAGAAAAAAACACACAATAGTATCTTGTGATAAGGAGTGTCAAATTCCATTTGCAACACTTTGTCCTGGGAAGCCCTTCTCACACAAGGGTCAAAACAGAGGTCACATTGAGATTGACAGAGTTACTCACTCTGTTTTGTTGATATCGGTGTAGAGATTGCACGTATTATGGGGGTCACTTGAAGGTATACCCACAATGATGAGTCGAAGCCTCTCAAGCTAATTTCAGGCTAGATACCTTGTCCTTGCATGTGGATATGAATGTCAAATGTTCCCCCATGAATTATTGTTATTGGTGGTAACCCTAGTAGCCTACCTTCTTAGGTTCTTACACAAAGTGACTCTGAAGGGGTAAGTCTTCACGGTACCTGGAATTGATGTTGGCCAGAATCACTCAGGCACCTTGGAGGGTATACCCACAATTATGTGTGGGAGCTTGCACCAGGGTGTAAGTCTGTTAAGAAGGTCGTCAACGTAACTTTTCCACCCTAGCCCAACCCCTTCTTGTCTCGTCATCGCGACATTAGATTTCATCACCAACTAGTGACTTCGGAATTGGAAGGTCTTGTTTGCTTGGTTTTTCTCCCTAGATTTTACTAGCGCGTGTTGTTTTTTTGCCCAAGTTGGCCATAGAATTCCTTTCATAAAATTCTAAATCGATTACAATTGACCCTCCACGTCGTTCACGTAGAATGCAAGGCCTACCCCTAGAAGATATAGAAGGTTCTCAAACCTTGCCTACCAACTCACTGGAGGACTCTCCTCAACAGAGTGAAGTCTAAGACATTGCCACCCCACTAGTGGAAAGAACTAACTCTTTAGAATGGTTCTGAATTACCAATTCTCGAGAGGACTTCCGACTTCCTCCCCACTCCAAGAGATGTATTGTTTGAGTGAATTCTTCCAAATATATAGTTGTTCAGTCTTCTGGATCACCAACCAGACCTTTCATAGGACCTGAGGGTCAAGATCCTTTTTGGACTACTGGCATTTTTAGACCGGATCTCTTTGGCTCTGGAGCAAGCGTTGATATCACTATCGCACCTGAGATGCCTGAAACATTTGATCCAGATGCAGTACCTTTTACTACTGCCTATTATTTTCCTGGTACAGACGCTTCGCCAGCTAACCACATCTTGACTATCCCTCTATAAACGGTACATTACATAATGGTCCCAGATACTATGAGTCCTCACACCAGGATTACAGTGGCTAGCCAAGCCCCCATTGGCACACCACTTTCACCCAGATTCACCCCAACCCTTCCACCTAGATATCATGCGTTGAATTCTTATATTCCCGCTCCTACACAAATCTCATCTGGGACTCCTGGTGTTTCCGCTTCTTCTAGGCACCATCTTGTTCCCCGTTTTATTCCGACACTTCCTCAACCCCCTTCCAGAGGACCTCTTCCATCCTCTATAGGAGGCACCGAACCTAGTGGAACCATACCATCTTTCACACCTAATTACCATATTCCTATTGGTGGACAATTTCACCAAGGAGGCCAAACCCAATCCCCTTTTCTAGGACAAATCCCAAGAGGGATGCAACCCCCGATTGGAGGGTGACCCCCACCGACCCCACCCTATGGAAAAAACATACCTCCATCCTTGGCCCAGTATTGGAATTATCTTATACAACATAATACTGACTCGACTGGGGGGCAACAACCTCAAACTAGCTCCGTCATACCCCCTAGTACAGGCCAACCATATCCAGGAACGTCTAATCCTATTTGGGGATCGAACACTCAACCCCATGCCCTTGTTTAAGGGCACAAACCTATGAATTACTGGCCTCCACACCAACCACCGAATCTTCTCGGATCTTCGTATTATATGAAAACTTCTTATGGTCCCAATGGTCTCCCGATGAGACTCCCTCCCCAAAGTCACCAGTACCCACATGTCAATAGACAGTTACCCTTATTAGCCATGCTGGACCTCCCTGATCTGTCGAGGATTTTAAATGATCCGATATGTCACTCTCCTCAATGTCCCACCATACCGACCAAACTACCATCCGACATCCCTAAATTCGATATTAAACCGGGAGAGTACCCAAACAATCATGTAATGAATTTTCACCTTTGGTGCTCATCCAACTCCTTGATGGATGACTCTATTCGTTTACACCTTTTTCAGTGAACCCTCACGGGTTCCACCGCGAAGTGGTACATAGAATTACCATGAGGCTTCTTCACTAACTTCAACACCCTCACTATGGCTTTCCTCACCCACTACTAGTTACCGATTCACTACGAAACGAGAACCAAGATTTTGATTTCTTTCAAAAAAACCAAAGCCACTCATATATATGATCACATTCATGAGTGGTGACGGAGACGACGTCTCATCAAACTTGAACTTCCTGATTAGTTGTTGGCAGAGTGGTTCACGAAATCATTCATGAACAACATCACTCGTGACATCGCCATGGGTGGAGTTGTCACAGAAGAACAAGCAATCAGTCGTGCTCAATATCTTGACCTCGTTTATTCACAAATGGGGACTCTTTATGACTTACTCACTGACGCACCTCATCCTTCTACTTTCGCTACTTCAATTACTCCTGCTACCTCTCATGCAACTGACGGTGTGATTGGCACTTTCCATGCCCAACGTCATTCCATTCAAATCTCTAGCAACAACCCCAAACTCAATTCTTGTAATGTTCAAAATTCTCTGTCTCCTACCCCTCCCACTGGCAAGACTTATGAGGTAAACTCTGTTTAATCTACCCTTGCTGGAAAAAATAAATCTAAAAAGGGAAAGGGTAAGAACAAGGAGGATAAAAATAATCTACAATCTAAGAAAACCAAAACACCACCTGTTGATGATAGGGATAAGCACAAACCTTGATACSCTTGTCTTATCTKTGGTGATGATCACTACACTAAGGATTGTCCATGATGAGTTGAGGTTACTAAGTTCCTTCAAGGGACCACGAAACCCCCCACTCCAGCCGTATTGTCACAACCCTTGCCCTCTCAACAACAGGCCCAATTGGTCATTCATGACCAACCTTCCCCCTCCAATACATCCTATGTCTTCATGTGTATAGGTGATTCAAAGAAGAATGGAATCAAACTTACCACTAGAGACAAAAATTATTCTTCCTCCAAAGAGAAGGTTGATGCAATACCTCCTTCATTGGTCCAATCATCTCCCACGACTCCACCTACCAACAATCCTTTTCATCTCGAACGACCGAGCCTAGATACAGTCCTTCGCCCTCCTCTAAAGGGCGTTGTTCAAAAATCGGCTTTCAATCCTCATGCACGTGTTGCCTAGAGCTACAGTATTGTCGAAGATCTGGCCCAAGCACCATCTGTGATGTYAGCCATCGAAGTCCTTCAGAGTTGTCCTATACAACGGAACAGACTGTTAAAAGCTATTGGTGGAATCGACCCTACGGATACAAATTTGATAATTTTTGACATGGAAGATCACATTCCAAGGCTACCCCCTCAAATTTCATTCCAAATAGAAGTTATTGTCTCCRACAAAAACATTTGTAGAACAATTATTGATGAGGGTGCCTTGACATGTGTCATGTCTATTACCTACTAGAAAACCATCGAATATCCTCCTTTGACTGAATCCCACAACATGCTCAAAGAATTCAATGGCTCTAGTTTTAAGCCTTACGGTCTCCTCCCTTTGTTGCCTATTACGTTAGAAGGAAAAATGGTCAAGGTTGAAGTGGAGGTCTTCAATGCTCCTCTCGATTACAACCTGCTACTTGGTCGTAGCTAGATCGATTCCAAGCGTGCAGTTGTGTCCACTCTTTTCCATGTCGTGCGTTTCCCACATCAAGGAAAAGTAGTTACCGTAGACCAATTTTCCTTCTTTCACTCCGATACACATATCGACAATGTACCTTTCATTGCAAACCCCCCCTGGATATCAAAATGTCAGTGTACGTATTCTTAAAGATTCCTCTTTAATGGGTACTTTCCCCATTCCACCACCCAATGTTCCACAACTGTTTGTCACCTTGATCAATATGATCTCCACCTCTGTTCAAGGAACCCCTGCGTCTTATGACCCATGGATGGTACCCAACCCCGTAGATCATCTTCGATATAGCGATGAAATGCCTTTAAGTCCGGTCAAATCTGCTTATCAAGCCATTCAATCAGAAACCCATTCTACCCCCTCTCTTGGTGATTTATCTCTAGATCCATTATATGTCATTTTTCCCATGGACAAGATGATTATGTCTATCATGTCCATAGAAGATACTCCTTGGGATGATGGACATCATTGTTCCATCCTCTTCCTGGAACAACACACCATCGAGGGTTACTAATGGATCTTGACCCTGTCGACCCTTATCACCATTTCTACCGTTCTCGAGTGTACACACGATATTTTCTACAAGGGAACTTAAGTAATATCTCATCCACCATCCCCCTTGACATATCCATAAAACTTGGAGTTGTCGAAAATGTGCATATCAGAGATTTGTTTTCCCATGACGAAGTTGTTACCTACAAGTCTCTTTTCCAAGAATTTCATGATGTCTTTGCATGGAGCTATGAATAAATGACGGGGATTGACCCTGACATTGTGGCACATGAGATTAAGACATACCCAGGCACTAAACCCATCTGGAAATGACTTCGTCTGGCCCACCCACGTAAAGCAGCCGCTATCAAACTTGAAGTTGAGAAACTTCTCAAAGCCATCTTTATTTACTCCGTGGCTCTAACTGACCGGGTTTCCAATCTTGTTCTGATTGACAAGAAACAAGGCACAATCCACGTGTGCATTGATTATAGGGACATTAACAAAGCTTGTCCTAAAGACAACTTTCCTACCCCCTTCATTGACCAGATCGTCGACAATTGTGCCAGAAGTGAAATCTTCTCTCTGATGGATGGTTTCTCCAGATATAATCAAATCAATATCATTCCCATGGACCAACATATGACAACTTTTATTTGTCCTTGGGGCACTTTCACCCACTGAAAATTTCAATTCAGTTTAAAGAATGCCGGTGCAACTTTTCAATGTGTTATGTCTTACGCCTTTCAAGATATAAGACACATCATACAACCATATCTAGATGACTTACCCACTCATTCCATGCATCGTTTAGATCATCCAATACACCTCTGCGCCATTTTACTTCGATGTCAGTTTTACCATATATGCTTGAATCCCCACAAATGTTTTTTTGGCATAGAATCTGGCTGAGTTCTGGGCTTTATTGTTTCACGTCAAGGGATCTGGGTAGATCCTTTGAAGGTCGAGGCGATTCTCAATCTTCCTCCTCCTTCCTCACTCCGCCAGTTACAAAATTTGCAAGGAAAGGCAAACTTTCTTCGTCGTTTCATCCCAAGAAATGCTGAGCTAACTCTTGGATTTACGTGACTGCTCAAGAAAGGTTCTGAGTTCATATGGGATACCACTGCCAACAAAGATTTCAAAGCTTTGAAATTGTCTTTGACACATACCCTGCTACTCTTCCCACCT
>JASDQU010099763.1:221690-243765 GCA_032191745.1 Picea mariana | reverse complement strand
CGGTCATTCCTGACCAATTATTAGCGGAATGGATCACTAAATCATTGTTACCCCAGATCGCTCGTGATGTTTCCATGGGTTGTGTAGTCACCGAGGAAGAAGCTATTTCCCGATCTCAGTACTTAGACTTGGTCTATTCACAGTCTGGTACTCTGTACGAGTCGATACCGAATGCTACCTGCGCCACTAATGATCCATCAAAACCATCGTCTGCCTCGCACGTGGATGGAGTTATTGTCTCTGTCAAACCCTAATCTGCTTCCGAGTCGACTGGAACAACTCAGCGGCCTCCCTTGACGATTGCTCCCAGCCCAACTTCACCCTCTTCTACCCCCCCTCAAACTCAGGTCTCTGAGGTGAATGCGGTCCAATCGACCCCTTCACAACAACTTGGGGGAAAGAAGAAAGCGAGAAATAAACAAAAGAAAAACAATAACAACGAATAACCAAAAAATCAACCACAAACCCCTACTGCTAGAAAACAACCACAACGAAAACCGAAATTCCCATGTCTCATTTGTGGCGACGATCACTACACTCGAGACTGCCCACATCGCAATGAAGTGGCCAAGCTCTTTAAGGGAAATTCACAACCCACGGTGCTTACTCAGCCTTTTCCACAGCAACAATCTTTAGTTGCCCAAACCCCCACCACAGGGGGCAGTTCCAACCAACCCCATGATGAGGCCTCGACAAGTGCCCACATCTATATGTTTAATGGGGTTAATCTGACCACTCGCTCTGTAGCATATGACATGCCAGTTAAACCTGATAAGTCGAAGACTACTAGTGGTTCCGTACCGGACCCATTACCATCTTCTGTTAGTCCTCCATCTGCTAGCCCTCCATCCGGGCCACTTCAAATTGAGAAACCTTTGTTTGACTCCATTTTACACCCTCCTAAGAGCACTATCCAAAAATCTACCTTCAATCCTAGTTCATGGGCTGCCCAAAACTACATCGTAGAAGATTTGGCCCAAGCACCATGTGCTATGTACGCTTTAGAAGTTCTACAACACTGTCCCAGCCAACATAGAACACTCTTAGCTGCCATCGATGCTTTTGATCATGAGTCATCAAATAACCTCACGTTTAATCTGGATGATCACCAGCCGCGACTCTCCCACCAGCTAGCTTTCCAAATCGATGTTGTTGTTGACAATCAACAAATCCACCAAAATATCTTGGATGAGGGAGCCTCTACTTGTGTCATGTCCTTAGCTTATTGGAAAGGCTTAAAATCACCTGCCCTTAACAAATCCCCCATGATGTTATGCGCTTTTGATGGACGAGTTTTTCATCCTCACGTATTGTTACAATCCTCATCCGTTCAGTTGGGTGAAAAAACTGTTACCGTTGATGTCGAGGTGGTCGATGCCCCCATCGATTACAACCTATTGCTTGGAAGAAGTTGGTTCTATGCTATGACTTCTATCGCCTCGTTGGTGTTTCGATGTGTACAATTCCCCCATCAAGGAAAAATTGTCACTATCGATCAACTCGATTTCTGTACACCCGATGCTCGTGTCCCTGTCACCAACAACATCCCTTTTTTGGGAGACCACCCAGTTACGTATGAAAGCGTTGGTGTTGTCTTATTGAAAGATCCTATCCTTATGGGTACTTTTCCTACACCACTTCCACCTACCGCGCATCATATTCCCACCGTCAATATGATCTCGACTATGCCTTATCAATCCTTGGAATCATCTAATCCTTGGATTTTACCTAGTCCTCTTGAATTCGATGTGCTCTGTGACACTATGCCACTTAGCCCAGCCGAGGCCGCATACATAGCTATTCAATCTACCTCTCCCTCTTCAAAAAACCCACATTTGTTGGCACCTAATGCCTACTCGGTGCCCTCATGGTTGGATTCCCTGTCGTCTTCCGTCAATTACATTTCCCAAGTTTTTCCTTTTGACGAATCTATTATGGAAATTCTTAGCATTGACGATCTGCCTTGGGATGATAACCATCATCGATCCTCTTTTCTTCCACCTTTGGAAGAAATTCACCAAGACATACACTCTGTCTTTCCTCCCGATGTTACCAATGCTCCACAATCTCCTATCCTCACACAAGATACTCTCTCTGAGGGGAATATGGGTAACATCTCTACTATGATCGTTATTGACATTTCAATCAAAGAAGGTGTCGTGGAAAACATTAACCCTGGTGCTAATTGCACACTCGAAGAAGTGGTCTCTTACACCGCTTTGTTTAAAGAATTCCGCGATGTCTTCGCATGGAGCTATGAGGAAATGCCAGGGATCGACCCTTCGATCGTCGTGCATGAAATCAAGACTTACCCTAACATGAAACCTATTCAACAAAAGCTTCGCTCGGTTCATCCCAAGAAAATTGCAGCTATAAAGGTAGAATTTGAGAAACTTCTAAAATTTGGCTTTATCTATCCCGTCCCTTTGACAGAATGGGTCTCCAACCTTGTTCTGGTTGCCAAAAAACATGGTACCATCCATGTTTGTGTTGACTATAGGGATCTCAACAAATCTTGTCCCAAGGACAACTACCCTACACCCTTCATCGACCAAATCATTGATAATTGTGCAAGGAGCGTAATCTTCTCTTTCATGGATGGATTTTCTGGGTACAACCAGATTGAAATCTTACCTGCTGATCAACATAAGACAACCTTTATCTTCCCATGGGGTACTTTCGCCTATCGAAAGATACCTTTTGGCCTTAAAAATGATGGTGCTACTTTCCAATGGACCATGCCATATGCTTTCCACGATAGCAAGCATATCGTAGAGCCTTACCTCAATGATTTACCCACCCACTCATCCAATCGATCCGATCACATTGATCACTTACGGGCAATTTTTCTTCGATGTTGGTTCTACCGTATTCTCTTGAACCCACATAAGTGAATTTTTGCCGTCGAATCTGGTCGACTCCTCAGTTTTATTGTCTCCAAAGACGGGATCAAGGTGGATCCCTTAAATATTAAGGCCATTCTAGCCTTACCCCCACCTACCAATTTAACCCAACTCCAAAGTTTGCAAGGCAAAGAAAACTTCCTTTGTCGTTTCATCTGCAACTACGCCGAGATAACTAAAGGATTCATGCGGTTACTGCAGAAAAACACCCCTTTCATCTGGGATGACACTGCCCAACGGTCCTTTGATTCTCTCAAACACGCCTTGACCCACGCACCTTTTTTGCACCCTCCTGAGTATACAAAGGACTATATCCTTTACTTGGCCACCTCCACTTCCACTATTGCAATGGTGTTAGTTCAGGAGGACCCCAACGGTGAAGAACATGTGATTTATTACCTAAGCAAGAGTCTATCTGGACCCGAACTCCGATATTCACATGTCAAGAAAATGGCTCTGGCAGCTGTCATCGCTGTCCAGAGACTCCACCATTACATCTTATTACGAAGCACCATGGTGATTGCAAACTCCAACCCCATGTACCACGTCTTGACACGTCAAGTAATTGGGGGAAAATATTCCAAATGTATCGTTATCCTTCAAGAATTCGATCTGGAATTTACAAAGTCCAAAGCCAAAAAATCCCTGGTGTTTGCAGAGATTATCTGTGCTCTCCCTCATGTCGATGAAGACATCGAACCTAGAGATTCTCTCCCAGATGAATCTCTTTTCCTCATCAACACCTGTGATCCTTGGTACGGAGAGTGTCAACGTAGTCGCCACCATTCTTGTCGTTATCTCATCGTCGACGAAACTTTGTATCGCCGTGGTATTGACGCCATCCTTCTATGATGTCTGGTTCATGAGGAGGCTGAACACATTCTGAACGATTGTCACCTTGGCGCTTGTAGCGGTCACCTTTCCAGGATGGCCGCAACCCAAAAAATCTTACGTGCTAGCTACTTTTGGCCCTCGATTTTCAAAGATTGTATCGAGGCAGTCAAAAAATACCCACCCTGCCAAGTATTTAACAAGAAGGCATGTACCCACCCTACTGTGCTACACCCCATTATCACCATCGACGACTTTGCCAAGTGGGGTATCGATTTCATATAGTGTAAGCCTACCTCAGCCGGGGGGCACGGTTATATAATCTTCATCGTTGACTACTTTACCAAATGGGCTGAGGCTATGCCTACCTTCCTGAACGATGGTCGTACCGCAGCTCTGTTCCTTTTTAACCACATCATAACTTGTTTTGGTGTACCATGTTCCATTGTCACTAATCGCGGTGCACACTTCAAAAACCAGATGATGAGCGAACTGCATGTCAAATTGGGTTTTTGCCATGAAAACTCATCCCCTTACTATCCTCAGGCCAATGGACAAGTTAAGGCCATCAACAAAGTCCTGAAAACCATGATTCAACACATGGTAGGGGAAAACAAGAAATCATGGCATATACAACTTTTCTCCACTCTTTGGGCTTATCGCACTTTCGTGAAAACCGCAACTGGATTTACTCCTTTCCAGTTGGTGTATGGCATTGAAGCCATTCTACCAATCGAGTGTGAAATTCCATCACTCAAACTTAAAGTAGAACTCCTACCCCATACTTCTGTCGAAGAAGAACGTTTCTTGTATCTATCCAAGCTGGATGAGACACGCCGTGATGCCTCTCTCGTCAATGAGGCACATCAGAAATGAATTAAGAGTCAATACGACAATTCCGTCCATCCTCAAACTTTTGCATAAGGAGACTTAGTCCTCATTTATGACCAAGCTCATGAAAAATTAGGGATAGGAAATTTAGAACCTCTATGGCATGGCCCTTACATCGTGAAGCATGTTCTACACAGAGGCACCTACGAATTAGTAGATTATGATGGAATTTCCCTAGGAGAGCCCCGGAACGGGCTTTACCTTAAAAAGTACTATGCCTAGATCACCTAGCATGTGTACTTTGTACATTATTGTATTTTAGTTTGGTTTGTCTATTTCTTTCGCATGCTCGAGTCTTTACCTTTGCCACTCATGACTGTGCTTGTGTTATCATGCACAGATGATGTCTTCCTTTCCTATCTTTTTCAGGTTTGCGGATGGCGCTAGTTGACATACCCGGAACATTGGTTCGACAACATGGGTTATTTACCAATTGGATGAGGTGGTGATTTTAGGAGGGATCTGCTTAGGACCAGCAACCAACAACATGGAAAAATATCACGCTGTCATTGGACTATTGACCCAAGCCTCCTCTCTAGGTATCTCTTGTATCATTGTTTACTTAGACTCCCAACTCATGGTCTATCAAATCAACCGTATCTACGCTATCCGTAATCCTATCCTTCTACGTCTCCACCAGCAAGTTCGTCGTCTTGAACAAATGTTCGATTATATTGAATATAGACACATTCCAAGAGAACTCAACAGTGTTTCAGATTCATTAGCTAATTACATCATGGATTGGTATCTTTCCCACATATAAGACTTAAGGAAAGAAAAATTGTAGATCACATGTAAATTAAAACAAATCACAAACATCATCACGTACAAATTATTGGCACTGTAAAAACTCGAAAATGTATATGTATATATATATGGCGTGACTGAAATGTTTTGATTACATCAAAAAGTATGTAGAAGAGAAAAATGTTGGGTCTTCAAACCCCTACAACATCGTTTGACAAGCCATACAAAAATATGATCACCAGAGAGACTCTAATGTCCCTGCACTACATTGTGTTGTGAGTAACATATCACTGCACGCACCACACATCTCATAAGAGAATCGACATTCTCTGGCACTCCCATAGTGTGCCTCTGCAGATGTAAGGGCACTTCTCCCCTCCATAGAGGAGGAATGCCCATCGCGAGGCCTTGGAGGTTTCTTTCAACCTCCCGGAGACCTATCACGGGTACTCCTGGATCTGCTACAATTGGAGCACCCCCATGACGTCCTAGCATTAGTATATCGGTCAGGCGCACTGCTCCCTTGTCTGCATGTTGAAAAAAATACATCTTTTAAACACTCTTCTATGTACCCAAAAAATACATATACATTAAAAAACTTAAAAAACAAAAACTAGACAAGGTATGGCTCAGTCTCTTACCTGACATGTCCCAATCTTCCCCCATGGGTAAAATCAAATCCATACTCTCACGGAAATCTACCTCAGCATACGAGAAGTCTTCTATATAGAGATATTGTCGTCTCAGCCAAACAAAGAAATTTCCAGTGAAATGGAACTCTGACTCCGCTACTAGCATTAGAAACAGACTAGTCCACTTCTCCATCCTTGGTTCGTCCACTGGTCGCACCGCTAGTGCTATATGAGGCTACATCTGGGGGATGCGCTCTAGGAAAAATGAGACCAGAAAAGAGCTGTAACCAAACAACTTCTGTCCCATCCTACACTGTGAAACCTGTTCCTTCACATTTCAAAGGAACCCTACACTCCAGTTGAACATTGTTGGTTCCAAACACTGTACACCATAAGCCACCTGCGATCTTGATGCCAAATGCACGCTAGTACTGCCCATCACGCTCGTGATGGAAAAAAAGATGGACCGGAGGGGTAGCTCTCGGATATCCTTGATAGGGATTCTACCCCCTACTAGTCTCACTCCTAGAATGCAGTGACGTGCCAGATACATGCCCACCTTCTCAGGTAGCTCCCTCTGCCTAGAAAGATATATGGGAACCCCTCTCTTCAATATGCCATTCAATAAATACATGTCTTCCAACTTAATGGTTAGAACCTGTGTGCCAATCCAGAATCCTTGCTTCGCAACATCCCATAAGCCGATCATGTGCTCAAGCAACAAAATCTCCTTCTTCGTTTTTTGCAATTTGAAGAATTTTGGTAAGACACAATCTCACAACGCGTCCCATGTGCGAGGACTCCACAAGGAAGCTAATTCATCCATCTCATGTTCTTGTTCTTTCCACTCGATCATGGTCGCCGAAATCACCTACAAAACAAAGAATAAAGAATTTCGTTATTTCAACGTTTTGGCATTTCAACAATTTTCAAAAGCAATCTAAAAAACATGAAATCTAATGCCCGCATTATTTAAAGAGACCACACCCTCTTTTGCAATCATCACACCCTTTTTTAGCTATTCAATGTTCACCACACAATAACAAAAATGTTTTAAAATGAAAATGATTTATCTATGGCTGCATGGGCATATGTGAGGATTTTTCCATGGGTTCTTTGCCAAAAATGACCCATCCACTTAGGTATTGAGGCATTGGCATCTTATCCATCACCTTCTAAAACGTTTTTGCAAAAATAATCCCCTTTTTCCATCGTTTTTAATAGAGGATGATTTGGTCCTTTTTGGGGCAACTTAGGGCTTCATTTTTTGAATTAAATGAATTGAAGGTTGATTTGGGCTTCCTTTGGGTCACCTGATGTAAGTCACTGCATCCACTGCATCATCAAGTTTTGGTCCATGACATGTTCTGCTATTGTGCCTTAGTGGTCAAGGGAAGTATTCACCTCTAGAGTTAGCCATCCCAAATATCTTGCCTCAAAACCTGTGTTAGTCCATGTCCTTTTGATCCACCAATTACGTCTCTATGTTCGTTTCATGTCGTTGATGGGGTATACATCAAGGCCCTCCTTCGATGAGCTTATTCGTGTCAACCTCAGCAAATCATCCGGGAATTAGGCTTAGAAACCAGTTAGTACTTTGGGACCTGCATGCCTCAATGGAAGGCCTCCTCACATTTGACAGTAGGTTTACATCATTGACCTCTGATCGGATGATTCCACGGATTCTCGACTCTAGCTCATCCATTCACATTCATTGGAATGTACTAGGGTACCTTGGGAATCATTGACATTAATGGTGATCTCCCTCGCACTTGTTAATGGTTCACACCATTGACCGGTAATCAAGTGGTTTCTACCATGTTTGACATCAAGACATCTATTCACATGGTTAGAATTGTATCACATTGGGATCAGTAAGAAGACCTTGGGTTGAGTCATCACTTTGATATGTACTCTGCCCAGGTTGCGAAGGAGTTTCTCTTGGACAAGTGATGCATACATTATTACATAGATCCACTTTGTATTGGTCGTGGCTATGTCTTGTCACCTCGTAGATCCACTGTGTATTCTCCATGGCTACGATCAGTCTAGGTCATCGGAGTATAGATACACATTGTATCTTCGATGGATATACCTTTTTATTAATACAATTATGGATCCGCAATGTATTTTTTGGCGGCCATACCTTGCAAGTCTTGATCACCCAAGCATAGGTATGCCTGCCTTGGGTTTTGAAACATGTCATAATATTTGTTGGATGTTTGTGTGCAGCTTCTGTCAGGTTCTCTGAGTCTATACCCTTGCTTGAACGTCTACAAAGAATTTCAGTTATCAGTTCGCATCTTCTAACTTCATACTTTGGGGGGAAATCTGTTACACCTCAATATTGCTCACTACGATAAGTGTCGTAAGTGTCACACGATCCTCTCAACTGTCGCAAGTGTCGCATGTCATTCACAAGTGTCGCAAACATCAAACAAATCATATTGCCATGATGCCGACACCAAGGAGATACTTAGGATACCTCAAACACTTGAATTGGAGGAAGGATAATGATCTACTAAAGTCAAGGAACTCTTATCACCTGAAAGGAGCCCTTAAAATAGGGTTTTGAAGGAGAGCGCTCCTCTATGGCATCCTTAGGAGCACTTACACTCCCCCACAAGCTACTGGGGAGCATTATAACAACAAAACACCTCTTTGAAGGAGAGCTACCCATCCTTAGAGCGTTGGCGCTTCCCTTGAGCCTCCTAGGGAGCGTTATAACACCCTGATGCCCCTTTTGAGAGAGCGCTATCTAATTTGAGGCAGTGGTTGGCCCGTTGAGGAGAATAAGGGGAGGATCTCTCAAGTTTAGAAGGCAGTTGCATTCGAATTCTTGGTTCCATCAAGAGATCCATGATCTAAGGAGGGGATTCCTCAACTTGTCCTAAAGATAACTCAAGAGGTTAAGCTTCTCTTAACCTATATAAGCAGGCTCCATGATGGTGAAAAGGTGGAAGAATTGCTAGCTTGAAGCCTATGATCTCATAGGAAACACATAGTAAGCCAAAGGAGAGTGACCAGTGAAGCTGTTATCATCCAGGTTGTGGATATTTCGAGCAAGGGTTAGACGAAGGGGACTTGACAAAGCTGTCGCACTCGCATCTATGATTGTAAGTACTGATGTCGTTATTCTCATTAATATGAAACGCTTGGCCTATTTCTTTCTAGTTTGTGTCTGATCTTGCATGAACTTATCATTGATAGATAGATCTGTTTTCAAGCTAATATCAATAGAGTAGGAAGTGGTCATACTTTGTTTGTCTACAGGACTCATCGAGGAGTGAGAGTTTGGATCTCAACTCAGAGCGTGCAGGGAAAAACGTCGATAAAGAGGTACTTCTATTCTCCTTCCTCCTCATGCATTAGTTTGTATAGATTTGAAAGGAAGTCAGTGTCCACATTAAGCCCATTCTGTCTTAGAGTTAGGGTCTAGCTCTTTGAGGCAATCTACCTGTCCGTAGGGAGATTTTCCTACAACACCGTGCTCCCAGACATGTGTGCAACAGTGAACAAGATGGTCCGTAAGGTCAAATCCTGGACCCCCCAAATGGAAAACTTACCCTTTCTCCTCTCTACCTCGAGAACACAATACTGGCAAAAATACTCATTCATAGGGAGCCCTCCGCCTCTGCCTCCGGTCAAAGTAGCATGGTATCCATGCCCTAACAACCCTGTTAGAAAATAGATATCCTCGATATCTAGGGTCAGCGTATGGACTCCCACATGAAATAACTATTGGTCCATGTCCCACATATGGACCAGGTATTCCAACAACCTGAGTTGGGCTCTCATGCCCAAAATCCTAAAGAATTTCAATAGCCCACAGGCTCGAAGGGAAGTGACTATACCGGGGTCATTCCCGGCAATAGCATCATCCTCCTCATGCTCCCTTTCTCTCCATTCTAGCATTGTGATGGTCAAACACCTGCAAAAGAGCCATGATAGGAGAGTCAACAACTTGTTTTAAATTCTTGCATATTTTTTATTGAGCAAAACCAAACTTTGAAATCCATTTTTTAGCCCCCGCAAGTGGCCCTTTTGCACAGTGCAAGATTCTCGCAGGTACTGCAAGGCCCACCTGCGAGAATGATTGAGCGCATGGTGTGACCCTAAAATGGACCTAAAACCCTAAAAATTGCCAATAAAAACTAAAAATAAACCATGGAAAAGTTGAAAGATCAAGAGCTTACATCATTGGCTGAAACGGTTGGCCGAATGATCGCTTGTGCTTCCCGCAATCGAGCAAATAAACTTGGGGGAAAATGAGGTATGTTGGACAAGTTTTTGGAAAAATCACAATGAAATGGAGAAAATCCCTTTTTACCCATATTTATTCACTTTTTACCATTTTTGTAGACTTTTTATATTATTTTGTCTATAAAACCTAATGCCCTAATAGTCTTATGAGTATGTTTTTTGCAGATATAGAAACTTCGAAGTTAGAATGAAGGGGTACGGGTGTTTTTTATTTTTGTCTCATGTATGACTACTTTTTAGGGTTTTTAGAAAAGCATCGAGCTCAGTCTTCGTTTGTTCTCGCGCTCGAAAATATATGAGAACGTAACCGAGTATACTTTTTCTCATATTTTCGTACTCGTCATGGTAACACGAAAACGACAAATGTTAAGGAGTATCCTTTAAGCTCTTTTCACGCTCCATAAAAATGAAAAGATGGCTGAGCGATCTTGTTCTTTTCACATTCGTTAAAGTATTTGAAAAAACATTCGATGGGCGATAGTTTATCACTTTCTTATTCTCATCGAACTCTTATATGAAAAAGGAACTAGGAGAGTTTTCTTTAACTGTTTTTCAGATTCTCAAAACATGAAAAAACCTCGAGTTTTCTATCCTTGGACTCATTAAACAAACATCGAAAGACCCGCAATGGGACCGAACCACTACTTCCTAGGGTTCATTAAACATACTCCAAGGGACTCATCCGAAGGATGAGCTTACATCGACAAGCATATGTTATCCTCCTCAAGATTGTGTAAAAATAAAGAGGTACTTTCCAGAAATGGAGGGGGAAATTTTGGGAAAGGGATGTGTTTTTGTATTCATATTAATGGCAGTAAGCATCACTCTTGAACATGAAACCCCTTATTCATCATTTGAATCCAGGTTGGGAAATCTGTTTGTCTCTCGTTCGACTTACTACAAGGTCATATCTAGGGATGATTTTAAGGATGGAAATTTATTTTAAAATTTAGAAACCTTGGCGAATATTACTAATCCTTCATATGACAACTATAAATGTTTGGCGATATTTTTGTAAAAATATTCAAATTTCTAAGGATTTTATATAGTTTTAAAAAAAATTTGGTGATTTTTAAGGTAAAATAATTTTATCCTATAGAATTTGAGCGAATCATTTTTAAAATAGCGAATCTCATTTTTGGAAAAAACATGGAAAATCAGCCCATGAGAAAAATTTAGCCCCTAAAATCATCCATGGGACTCATATCTTGGGTCGTCTTTGAGTCATTGCTACCAAGTCCTTGGTCGTATCATTCATATGTTCAAGAGAAGTTCACACGATCCCTCTATTGAGTCAGCCATCTTCATTTGTCCATTCTTACTATGTCAACTTTCCCTGTGTCCGTTTTGACCCGTATTCATACTTTGTTTCATCATGAAAATCTGTTACTTATTTCGTGTCATTGATGGGGGATACATCAAGGCCCTCCTGTGACAAGTCTTATTTCGTTCACTCCAACTCATTATCCATAAATGAGACTTAGAAATCATTTAGTACCTTAGAAATTGCATGCCTTAATGGCAGGTCTCTTTGCTTTTGACAGGGGTTTCACATCATTGATCTCTGATCGAGAGATTATTCCGAGTGCTCGACTTCATCTCATTCATTCCCATTCATTTGGATTTTAATTTGGTACCTTGGGATTCATTGACATCAATGGTGATTTCCCTCGCACTTGTTAACAACTTTCATTAATGACCGGTAATCAAGTGGTTTCTACCATGTTCGACTTCAACACATGTAATCGCATGGCTAGATTCATACTTTTAGGTGATGGGATTGAAGTCCCTGGGTCTCACCTTTTTGATCCAGGCTGCGATGGAGTATGTATGATTTGTATAGGCACATAGATCCACTTTGTATGTCATGTGGCTATGTCGTCTTAATTCACGTCTTCTCGCATAGATCCACAGTGTATTCCTGGTGGTTATGTAGCATTTTGACGACATGGATCCATGGTGTATGATTGGAAGCCATGACCTAGGTTTATGATTCCATTCATTTGTGATCTGAGCATGGGACTTCCTACCTCAGAACTGGTATTATATTCTGCAGATGCTTGGTTGTTTACAGGTTTCCGATTAGGTGCACTCGTGGTTTCTAACACACACACACAGTCTACAAAGTATTTCGGTTATCATAGAATCCAACCTCATACTTTGGGGGGCATTCTATTACACATGATTTTGGTCACTCTAGTGATGTCTCTACAAGTGATGCATTCAGGCTCCCAGAAGGACTTTTTGCCTGAGAAAAGTGACTCTTGTCTTCTTCCAAAAAACACATTTTTAAGGTGAGTTTGTAGGCTGCCTATGTTACAGGGTGCGATAATCCCTCATTCTTGTAGGCCACCCACACTTAGGGTGTGAACTATTTGCATTTTTCTCTATAGGTAGGGTGGGAACCTATTTTTAAGATTGAAGAAGAGAAGAGGTCACAAAGGTTCTAGAAGGGAATCTTCTAGAAAATGAGTTGGCATTCGCATGGTTGAAATCCTACTGACTTCTCAGAATTGGTGGGATCATCCTCATCCATGTAACCATCCCTCCTTCTCCTATATATTGATAGGTTTCTAATGGAAAAGGTTAAGCAAGATTGAATGAATAATTGGTGAGAGAATTGTGTGAAGGAATCTTCTTGGACAGAAGATTTAAGACTCTATTTGGTCTATCAAGTTGTATTGGATCTTATTCATGCAAGTGCAGAGCAAGTGTGTGTGTTGGAACCAAGGGTCACTAAAAGGAAGCTTGTGACATCAAGGCGATCCGATTGTATCTTCTACTTTCATTTATTATAATACAACGACATGTCCCTTTCCCATAAAATCACTCTTATTTTATTGAATAACTCCTTGATCATATGCATAGGTTGACATTGAATATACTTTGCTATCTTCACTTTGGTTGGTTTGTGTTATCTTGGACCTGATCTCACAAGAGCACCGGAGCGAAGCGGGAACAACAAAGACCTAAGGAATCAATATAAAGGTATGCCACTCATTCCTCCTTAGTAGTAGATTCAATGATTGCAACTTAGGGAAAGAGTCATGTCCTGTCCTATTTTGTTATAGATCCAGGTGGATCTAGAGAGATCTGTTAGTGTCTACACCTACCAATTTATCTGATATCAGGGAGTCCAACAACAACTATAGAGACATGAGAATTCCTTATCCGGCCTATTTCTGAAGCCCCATAAGAGAAGTGGAGTAGTCGATGGACTATGGAACAATGAAGGTGTATATTCCCGGGGTGGGATGGGCATGTGGGGAATGAGATTCTGTGAGCGATGGTCATAAGTAGTCTCCTTGGAGGGAATCCTTCATGTTGCATTGTGTGACTTTCCATAGTCTCAGTGTAGCCTAGGATTTCCTTTACCCTGGGTGGATTTTAGTCCTAAGTTGGGGGTAACCCACTGATGATAGCTTGGAACAGTGTGGTCTAAGGCTGGGAGGATCATGGAATGTTTGCATACAGTTGGTGGTCTTCTCATAAAAAGATAAGTACCAATTCTATGTTAATTGTACATGTTGTGTTTAAGTACATGTCTTACATTTATTAGAATTGCCTGTGTTTATTGCATGTATGTGTTTATTGTCACTTCCACATGAATTTGTGTATGAGTAGAATGTCTATATCTATTAAATTTGCATTATATAAATATGTATATGTTTATGTTTATGTATATCATATTTTGAATAGAGTAGATATTTTTGGTAGAATATACCTGGCCCTGGGATGGCTGGGTACGTTACATATTTGGTGCATAATAGGAGACACCTATGGAATTATTAAGGAATATTCATATGCATAGAAATTTCTTACTGAGTAAGGAGGCGAGTGGTTTATATGAGCTCTTCTAGCACCTCTAGAATAACCCACTCTTCCATGATCATATGTTATTTCATGACACTTGCCTTCTTTCTCTTGATTTGATCCGTTCCTGGCTTGACCTTGAAACAGATTTAATTTCTGCAACACTCAAGAATTTATCTGAATTTTCTCTCTCATCGGCCTCTCGTTGTCTTCCTTGTAGCTCTCCACTTCTATTTTTAGGCTCTTCACAATTTCTAGAAATGTTTCTTTCTTCCCTCAGCTCTTGCGTCTATTGGAATCTATCTCTGCATTGCTAATTATGCTATTCTAGAATTTGGCCTCTTTATCATGGATAGATTCTTCCTCTTCTTCTTCCATTTACTCAGTACAAATTCTGAGTTGATATGTTTAAATACCTTAATTCTGCAAAATGTGTAAGTGACCATTTTGTCAGAATTAAGCATATGATAAACAAAATTTATCAATAATGTTGCAGATCCTTTCAAATCATGAAGAATATATACAAATAAAACTTCCATGTTATCCTTGGATTGATACAGAAATAAATTCTACATAGACGCTTCCTTCAAACCACTTTTCCAAGTGACCACGGCTCGAAACCACAAGACAAATCCTTCCTGGTGCTTTTCTATGTTAGAATTATTATATTTGAGATCGTTTGGTTTAAAATCAATCGAGGGATAAGATAGATGGTAAACAAGAGCTCTGGGACTCCGGGACTCTGGGCTTCGGGAGTTCCAAACTGTCCACACTCTCAAATCCTCCGTAGTTCCAAGTCTCTGGACTGTAGGATCTGTTTCCACGTATATTGTCCCTATTTCCTTCGCAACTCCAGGCTTTGGGGATTTCCCAAGAACCTATCCACATATATCATGGAGTGCAAAAAGACCAAAGGTCCTCTCCTTCCTCCACGTATCACCTCTTGATCAATGGTTGATATTAAATACGACCTTCAAGAGTTCTCGACTCCAAGCATCTTGCAACTCAAATTCTCTGAAGTACCAAGTCTTTGGACCTTGGGATCTTGCACCATGTGTCATCTATAATCAATGTATGAGATGGGATTCGGCCTTTGGGTCTTTGGGAATCCTCAACCCCAACTACTTATGCCTTGAATCCTCTAGAGTTCCAAGTCTCTGAACTACGAGATCTATTTCCACATGTCCCTTATTGATAAACAATGAGGATTTAATCCTCTCTTCCGAGCTTCAGTGGTTTCTCCTTCATCACACTTCATTCCTTCAGAACACTGAACTGGCGAACTCCCAGAGTCTTCGTCAGTAACTAAGCACCAAGGGGTGCTATATGGAAGAAAATAAGGCACGAACATGTGGCCCTATCTGACGGGTGACATGTGTCATATACTAACTAGCACGAACGAGATTTGAAAAACATGAGACATGGTGACATGTGGCAGGCATCAAGTGTGTCTACATCACCCTAGGTGACATTAGTAGGCCATGTCACTACAGTGACTCACAACTTCAGGATTTCAAAACTTCAGAACTTTTCGAGACTTCTCGACACTACACCACAAATCCCCCGAACATCGAATCCTCGAATAGGATGATCTACGGACACGTATACCTAAACACAAACAGTTCAGATTTACTCCAGAGTTTAGGAATTTAGATCTTTTTTTCCGATCCTCAACCATCGGTCATCGATGATCGAAGATTTTCCTTGGCCGATCTTCAACCCTTCACCCAACTTGTCGATCCCTAACTATCGGTTGTCGACAAATTTTGTTGGCGAATTTCCACACTTAGAATTTTTGACAAAAACCTAAGCGAATATGGTTCTTTGATCTCCCAACAAAAATGATCTTGACCATTGATTTTATCCAACTCCCCAAATAGTCGAAATGAATATGAATGGTCAATGTTCATTGTTTTTCAAATCATCGAATCAATACCAACCGTCGATTTGGTAATTTCGACATTTGAATTTTTTTAAATTTTCAAGGACAAATATGGACCATTGATCCAATATTGAACATGATCTCAAAATTCGATTCTCCAAACTCTATCCAACATTATAGCGACAATTAAAATTTGAATTTTTCAACCTTGTAAGTCGAATTCGACTCTGCAACTCGGCAAATCGAATCCATTAACTTCTTAGACAATCCTAGAATCATTCAAACTCAGATCCATTCATGCATTTGGGGGATTTTACTCAAATTTTTCCACCATTTTTCCTCAAATTCACCCATATATTTAAAATACGTGACAACAAATCTTCCCGATTCGCACTTATTCTATCCTGTAACAGTCTAATGTTTGAACCGTAAGCTCTGATACCAATTTGTAACATACCAATTCCTCCATAGGCCGGACATGCCACACCAAGAATGCACCTCTTGGTTGATTTTGAATCTTTGGTAATAATTAATTAATAAATAAGCATGAAATACATACACACAACGATCAAGATTCATACTACAATATAAAAGACATGCACAATATACCATGCAAATGATTAACTAGTAAGAATGCATATTATATGTACACATATTAGATATAATCATTTGATATGCAATGAAAATAAATAAACAAGCAAAGGAAACCATATTAGAGAGAACTTATCTTTTATAAAAGAAGACACCAACTAGTTGTAGACCAAGGGCATTCCACCCAACCATAGGCACTGTTGTTCCAAGTCTCAACAACAATGCCACCCCAGAGCAAGGGCTATGAATCCACAAGGATGGTTCCTGAGTGTTACTTGGCTTCCCAAACCTGACAGCACTCAAGCTCTCACAAGCTTCTCCAACACTCACAACAATCAAAGTACTGAACTCTCTTATACCCAGCCTGCACCACCCAGGAGAATGGACCTCCACCCTTCTCTGCCACGGAATCCCTCAGGAAGTACTTCTCCTTCCAGGGCTCTAGTGCAGCTGGCCCATAATATCCATGACGAGACTCTCATGACTCGCAAATGTGATCAAATATGAACACGGGCCAAGGATCTCATACATGTAGGCCTCAAATCATGGATGGATTACATTAGAAATATCTACATCCAACAAAATCATGGTTGTTCTTCAACAACTCGTCTTCCTTTCCCAAGACAAGACACAAAAATGAGGAAATATGAGTGGGTGACATAAAATAAAGGATTGCATAATCCACGAGAGAGGGTGAACGGTGAACAAATTGGGGAATGAATGCATGAGGTGACCAACAAAAACACTAGAATGGATACGGGAATGAGAGTGAGTGAATGATCAAAATGAATGAGAGAATTAGCCAATTGGGGAACCCCATCCACATACCAGGGACGAGTTTTTGTAATTTGGGATCAAGAACCTCTTGGCCTTCCCCCAAGAGTTCATGTAATTGATTTCCCCACCGTTACAAAAAGTGGGAAATATTAAATAAATAATCACTTAGCCCCTCAAGCCCTCTCTCTTATGGAATCATATCCCCCTATAACTTTAGTCCTTGTCTGTATAGCAGCCAACGATGTATTTATTATTAATAATGATCACACATTACATTTCTTAGGAACACTGGCCTTTTAATAATTATTTGGGCACTCTGTCCTCTCAACAATGTAACAATACATTATTTAATATAGGGGCTCAAAATCCAGGGTGTTACAGGTATCCTATTGGGGACACCATGACCGTTAAGACCACTAGTCTTAGAAAGATCAATGGTGTTAGGATACCATAATGTGTAAGTAACTAAAGTAGGCCAAAGCCTATTCTTCAAATCAAGATTATTGTTTCTAGTTGTTGCATTCTTCTCCACTTTCACTAACCTTGATGAAGATCGTTTGAATACTTAAACTACTCCATTTTCATCGACTCATCCTGGCATGGATTCATGTATTTTGCCCATGTATACTTAATTTTTAGCATGCTTTGACAATATCTCCAAAATGGCCATGACAAGGGTGGCATGGGATGGAGTAGATACATTTTTAAGGAAATATTTGTTAAGATATCATACCATCTTAGTAAATTCTACGAAGCCTTTATCTGGAATAAGTTGTCTACTCATGGTGAGAATATTGGGCATGTTACCTTCATAAGAATATTTCCCAAAGTTGACCGCGACATGGTGAGCCGATTCAAGCCACATAATAGTGGTCACTGCTTCAACAACTTCCTCTTTTCTCTCCATTTTGTACCATCTTCTCGGATCGTCCTTGAGGTCTCCATACCCAACATTTACAATATCACTCCATCAAGCTTGCAATTCTTGATCTCTTTTCATCGATGCATCATTCTTGTAATACAAATACAAGTAGTTTGAAACCCTTTCTTTCATAGCAAACCTTACTTCAATGTCGTCTATGACAAATTGGTAGTCTTCAATCATAAGCCTTATCCTGTTGGGTGCTTTTGGGTCTAGGACATCCATTCTTCTACACAACATAAAATTTATATGTCAATATAGTATGTGAACAATATTTAACGAAACTAGCATTTTTCTCTTTGAAAACAAACCTTTTAAGAAGATCGGTAGGCAATCCTTGTTCATTAAATCTCCAATCTTTATAGATATTGGATGACATCTCCATGGAATATTTTCCTAGAGTAAAGCTTTGTTCTATAATTCCTCCTTCATTTATTAAGCTCTGACGAGAGCTTGATTGATGTCCATTGTATCAAGATAATGAGGTATCAATAATTTGTACAATTGATTCATTCTGCTAAGTTGTCTATGAGTAGCTATAATGAAAGGCTCCATTGATGCATGAGTCCTCAGCCTCCACCCGATAAACAAAATGAAATTCAATGCATTAGTTTGAAACAATTGGATGATGTATTAATGGAAAAAGGATAAATAAATTGTCCAAAGACATTGTGATGCATAAAACAATTTTTTCATATTATGAAATGAAATTTAATGAAAGAAATATATAATATTGATTATTTAAAAATAGTTATAATTATTTTATTTCATGTATAGTTTGAGTGGATTTAATGGTTAAGAATATATGTTTTTTAGATTGGAATTGAGAGAGATAGAGTAACCAATATATGATCCCTTTTCTATAAACAAAGGATCTTATAGCTCAATTTGCAAAGCTTATTATTGTTATTATTAATTGGATTTTTTATGTGGAGAAAAGTATAATAGGAAGCACGATGACTCTCCTCCCTATGCTAAAAACAATTGAGAGATTAATGACGAGTCTCCTCCCTATTCCCTATAGTTTGAGTGGAATTAATGGTTAAGAATATATTTTTTCTAGATTCAAATAGAGAGAAAAAGGGTAACAAATCTAAGATCTATTTTTCTTTCAACTAATGATTTTATAACTCAATTTGTGGAGCTTATTATTGTTATTAATAATTGGAATTTTTGTTTGCAGAAATGTATAATAGGAAACATGATTACTCTCTGCATGTTCACTTTGGGGTTCCTTCATAACTCTTCAAAAAACCTTGGAAAAAAGTTGAGTGCGTTCATAAAAGTTTTAAGAACTAGAGTTAAAACACTAACTCGATAGTGTTTTATGTTAACATAAACACTTATGTTACTATTTTTTTTTCTATGATGTTAGCATGTAGACTCTATATTCTAAGTAAAAGAAAATCATTTTTCTATTTTATTTTTGTATGGTTCTCTTGGTTGAGGTTTAAACCTCTCCAAAAAAAATTTGAAAATTTGTTCAGAAAAGTTAAAAAAAATAAATAAGAACTAGAAATTAAAATACAGGGCTTTTTACTTTTACTATACCATAGCAGCTAGATTAGCTAGCGGTTCGGTTCCTTAGACGCCTGACCTCCTCGCAGCACACCCAGCCCAAGATAGACTTTAGGCTTGATAACACCTATATATAGCGGTTGCCCTAATTCCTAGATTSGGCCTGCCCTTTAGGTTATTATAAGTCAGAAGCAAGAATGCCCTTGGCTTTTTATTATTATACATGGGAGCAGACAAATAAACATCAACGAATCGAGAACACCACCAACATCATCATACAAACATAAGAGAAAACCACCTCTTTAGTATATTATATTAGCCTAAACAATTATATTACTTTTTGTTTTATAATATTTACATAAAAACTATAAAAATTTTGTTAAGTGTTGTAGATTTTTTACTATTATCCAACTTGGAATCTGGACCTCTCTTAAAAAAAAATCTAAAAAAAGTTGAGACTTCCAAAAAAAATAAATCTAAATTACACACTCCTTACTCTATAATTATATAATGTTAATATTAAAATAAAATATTTTCTTAATAAAATATTAGAGGTTTTACAAATCTATATTTTTATCCACTGCTACAAAACTATACTTTATTCTTTTAATGTAAATAAAAATGTTATAATTATACTACACTGTATATATTATTTAAACATTTTTTCTTACAGGAATGTAAGAAACAATGTTTACCAATGACTGATCAATTGATGGTGCACGTAAATAACAAACTTATAGTTGTGTTATATTGTATATGGTATTTATAAGAATATAAACAACATTGTTTACCAATGACTGATCAGTTGATGGTAACCTGCATCATTGACACGGGAATGAGCTCTTGCCAGCCGCCATAACGATCCTTCTTCCGTTCTATCCTCAGCAGGAGTGTATACGTTTCTAACAACTTTATGTTCAACAGTTGGAGGCAAACATAATTCAATGGCGACAAGATTCAGCACTCCGTCGTTGGTGAGAAGAAAAGTGTGCGACTAACATATGTTTTATTATCGTTCAATAGTTTATTGATGTGATAGGTATACATCATGTATTGTTGGGATTTGGTGATAACGAATTCTTTCAAGGATAGATTTGGATTTTATTATTCCGCATTGGTTACAATCAAATAAACCAAGTTAGAATATGGATAGGGATTGCATTTAATAATTAGTTTTTTTGTAACTATGTATTTTTATATATTTTGTAAGACTGTAGAGGCAGACATAAGTATTAATGAGCTGTTGTAATCTCTTTGATCTGAATAATAAGACAATTGATATCTATGCTTGGTGGATGTAGTCCAACGTTTAGGTAAACCACGTAAATATTTATGTTTCTTGTCTATGTATTTATTGATTCTCTTATATGATATCTTTGTTTACCCATTTACAATTACAACAAATGGTATCAGAACATTTCTGGTTAAAGATCTGTGAGACTAACAAGCCAGTCATGCTGCAAGAGGGTTTTGGAAATCCATGGAGCATTTTTCTTGATGATGTATTAATCGCGCGCGTCGATCTCCAAGTCGCTGCAGGTCTCTCCTGTCGAAGGATGGGACGACCACTCCTTCACACTGCTCGCACGATTTTGTTTTAGGATGGCCACGATGGGATCACTACGATAGGATAGAACATAGAGGTTCGACGGGGATCTGGAATCAACGCTCAATGCGTGTAGAGGGCGTCTAGTTCTGTGTAAGGGGGCGATGACAGCACGGGTAGCGGATCTCAGTGATACTCTAAGGGTGTAGGTCTGTCCTCTTAGAAGAGCATTTGCATTTGTTTTTGGGATAAGATAGTAAGTTCTGCTCTGACTACAACTATAACAATATATTTGGAATATTATATTGTATGATTTTAAGCGTGAATGGTGGATGATTAATTTCTAATATTAAAAGGTATGGTCGAATGGTTGAATGCAATGGTATGGTGATAATTCTATGCATAAAGGGATATTAAAATATTGTTTTTTAAAGTTTGATTTTTCTTGGATTTGGTAAAAGGTATCAAATATTTTATTAAGGTATACAATATTTTTATTTTAATATTTTTTGAAAAACCTTTTCACCATTAAGTTTTGGGTTAATCTTTAAACATAAGGCTCTCTTTCACATTATATTTTCAAAGGGTCTTGGTTATTACAAGTAGTGGTGTTGTTTTTTGGAATGTTTCCTTTAATGGAAAAGACGCAGAGTGCTAAGTTTGAAATTGAGAAGCTCAATGACAAGAACAATTTTGAGATCTAGAAGGTTAAGATGCATAATCTGCTCATGCAACAAGGCATGGTGAAGGTGCTTTTGG
>JASDQU010099763.1:121175-221670 GCA_032191745.1 Picea mariana | reverse complement strand
CAGCACGGGTAGCGGATCTCAGTGATACTCTAAGGGTGTAGGTCTGTCCTCTTAGAAGAGCATTTGCATTTGTTTTTGGGATAAGATAGTAAGTTCTGCTCTGACTACAACTATAACAATATATTTGGAATATTATATTGTATGATTTTAAGCGTGAATGGTGGATGATTAATTTCTAATATTAAAAGGTATGGTCGAATGGTTGAATGCAATGGTATGGTGATAATTCTATGCATAAAGGGATATTAAAATATTGTTTTTTAAAGTTTGATTTTTCTTGGATTTGGTAAAAGGTATCAAATATTTTATTAAGGTATACAATATTTTTATTTTAATATTTTTTGAAAAACCTTTTCACCATTAAGTTTTGGGTTAATCTTTAAACATAAGGCTCTCTTTCACATTATATTTTCAAAGGGTCTTGGTTATTACAAGTAGTGGTGTTGTTTTTTGGAATGTTTCCTTTAATGGAAAAGACGCAGAGTGCTAAGTTTGAAATTGAGAAGCTCAATGACAAGAACAATTTTGAGATCTAGAAGGTTAAGATGCATAATCTGCTCATGCAACAAGGCATGGTGAAGGTGCTTTTGGGAAAAGCAAAGCAACCCGCAACCATAACAGATGATCACTGAGATAAGATGGATGTGAGAGCACTGATTGCCATATGCTTGTGTTTTGCCGACGATGTTTTGTTCAATATTGTCTCGGAGAAGACAACAGTCGGTTTGTGGATGAAGCTGGAAAGCCTGTAAATGGCAAACATGATCTTCGTGAAAATACAATTGTACAGTTTGCACATGAAGGAAGGTACAAAGATAGATGATCATTTAAATACTTTGAATACTCTCTTAGTTCAGTTGACTAGCATGGGAGTGAAATTTGAATCTGAAGATTAGGCAATTACATTATTATGTTCTTTTCCCGCGTCATGGGATCGCTTTGTTACGTCTATTTGTTTTAGTTCAACATAAAGTATTGAGTTTGATGACATTGTTGGAGCTTTATTGTCTAACGAAACAAGAAAGAAATCCAATCTAGAAACCTCTACATCTAAGGCGATGATGGTCAGAGGTAGACCTAAAGAAGGAGGACACGATCAGAGGGATTTCTCTGAGTCAAAGTCGAAGGGAAATAAGAGAAAACTTAAGTGTTGGATTTGTGGAAAATCTGGACACCTGAAAAAGGACTATTGGAAGTGACAAAAATCCTCCAAAGGAGACGAAGGAAGCAAATGCAACCAAAACAGGTTCAACAATATGTTCAGGTATGACTAATGAAGTTTTATCAATTAGTATTGGTTCACGTCATGGTCAACAATGGTTATTAGATTCTGGTGCTTCAAACCACATGTGTCTTCATAGATACTGGTTTATTACTTATCAGTCTATAGATGATGGAATAGTTTACATGGGAAATGATATCTCGTGTAAAGTTGTGGGAATTGGTAGCATTCAAATTAAGATGTTTGATGGAAATGTTAAAATATTAACTGATGTAAGACATGTGCATGAGCTTAGGAAGAACCTAATTTATTTGGGAGTCTTAGATATTGGAGGATATAAGAGTATTTTTCAAGGTGGATTTATGAAGGTCTACAAAGGAATTCCACTGGTTATGAAATCGAGGAAGGTTGGTAACATGTTTCTATTAGAAGGAAGAACTGAGTCAGATCATGCGACAATAGTATCTGAGAAAGACAATGATTATTTTCGACTGTGGCATCAACGGTTGGGCCATATGAGCAAACAAGGATTGAAGGTATTAACTAATAGCAAGTTAGTTCCTAGTCTAAAGTCTTTGAAGTTAGATTTTTGCAAGCACTGTATTTATGGAAAACAAGATAGGCAGATATTTAAAACTGGAAGACTCACCAGTGAAGGAATCATTGATTATATCCATTCTGATGTTTGGGAACCATCCCCTACTATTTCATATGGAGGATCATCATATTTTGTAACTTTTATAGATTATTTCTCTAGGAAGGTGTGGATCTATATGTTGAAAAATAAGGTTGATGTATTTACAGTTTTTAAGCAGTTTATAGCTTTAGTGGAAAAGAGCACCGGTAGATCCATTAAATGTTTAAGAACTAATAATGGTGGTGAATTTACGTCAAGGGAATTTGAAAACTATTGCAAGGAGTTTGGGATTGATAGGCATAAAATCACTGCCTATACTCAACAAAATGGAGTTGTTGAACGCATGAACAAGACTCTTCAAGATAGAGAAAGGAGTATGCTTAGTAACACCAATTTGCAACAGGAACTATGGGCAAAAGAAGTAACTACAACTTGTTATCTAGTGAATCGATCACAATAAAAAACAATAGAGTGCAAGATTCCTGAATATGAATGGAAAGGTCACCCTTGTAATTATTCTAATCTTAAAGTTTTTGGTTGTGAAGCCTATGCTCTAATTCCAAAACATCAACATTCTAAATTAGATCCAAAATAAAAAAAGGCTTATCTTTGTTGGATATGGTGATGGTATTAAGGGGTATATATTGTGGGATCCTACTGCCCACAATATCACCATTAATAGAGATGTAATATTTGATGAATCATCTCTCATAAAATCAGATGTAGATGTTCAAATGAAACAGGAAGAAATACCTAAGTATCAACATATTTAGATTGAAACTAGTTCAAATATAGATGAAAGTGAACATGAACAAGTTTCTGAAGATGTTCATGAAGAATTTCCTACAGAGGAAGACATGGTTGATGATAACAATCAACAGAATGTGGATGAGCCACAAACTTCCCTGAGGAGATCTACGTGGGTCAAAAATCCTCCAAGAAGGTATGATGATTTTGTTTCATTATTTTCTTTGAGTACTAATGATGATGATCCTTCCTGCTATCAGGAAACTATGAAGGGTTCTAACAATGATAAATGGAAAGAAGCAATGAAGTATGAAATGAAGGCATTAGAGAATAACGCCACATGGGACCTGGTAGAACTTTCAAGCGACAGAAAATTGTAGGATGCAAGTGGATCTACAAGCTGAAGCAGGGTGTTGATGATAAGGTGGAAAGGTACAAGGCAAGGCTCGTTGCGAAAGGGTATTCTCATAAAGAAGGTATTGACTTTCATTAGATTTTTTCACCAGTTGTAAAGACTGTTTCAATTCGAATTGTGTTAGCATTAGTGTTATAACTCTAATTTTCACCAAACATACTTACCTGACATCAGGCCATCCCATATGCCTTCTATGCCAAGCTAGTACTGAACAACTCTTCTCAAAAACCCCCTTTATAAAGGCCCACACTCCCTGCTCCATTACTGCATGCATGTACATGCTAGCTGCTCCAATACAGTCCACGTGTACCTACAAAAGCACGAAGAAAAGGAAAGTTCATGACAGAACACACAGCCTTGGGAAAGTTAACTAAACCTTTCCACCATGCATGACCGGTCATTTGACCAAATACCTAGCTCCTTCTAGCCTATAAAAGAAGGGGTAAAGGTCCCATTTGAAAAGAGAAAAATCATAGTAAAGAGACTATACCCAATTGAGCATTCCCCTTGTCCCAACCTTTATCCATCCTTGTGCAAAGAGAAGTATAGAGCAAAGCAATTGGAGGACAATTGAAGAGGAGCCTAGGACTAGGTTCGTGGAGTAGTGGCCAACTTCATCATTGTAAGTTTCTTTAGTGAAGTTAATAATAAAGAAGTACTTTTCCTTTCCCACCATATGAGGTTTTCATTGTTTATTGCGTACATGTTGATTAAATCTCTAACCCATTAATCCGTAGATCAAATGTGTGTGGAGTTCTTTGTTTGTCTTTTGTTAATGCAAGTCATCCTTGGGAGGAGGGTTGCAGTCAAAGAATGACCAAGCATGAAGAGGGATCGATATCAAACGCTGGAAATAAGGTATGTTCACTTGATCTTCTTAACTATGTATTTGCTTAAGAATAATGGGGATTAGGTCCGGGATGATGGTGAAAAGTAGGAATATTTAGGTCTTTATTCATGCATGATAAAACCCTAAGTGCTAGTCTGTAGAGGGATTTCCGACTCACAACAGAATTGGTGACCATAGTGGGGATCTCTCAGGTTTTCTAGGGATACCTTTTTGGTAGTTTTAAATTGGTTTTATCACGTTTTTTCTAAGTTTCTGCAAGAGTCTAAGCTAGTAGGGATTATGGTATTCCATACTAGTATTCCCTACTTTCTTTGTGTGGCTGATTTTTATTTTACAAAAGTCACATAGGTACACGCGGACGAAGGCCTGCAAGCGTGTACCCGTGCCCGACCTTAACACAGCCCACGTGCACACACTAGCTGATGAAGTGTCAGTCGCGTGTCTGAGTTCAGAAATGTTTTTTAGAGAGGGAGTCATCCTATCCCCTATCAGAAGTGATCCTTCTTAGGGGTTTTCTGGATCTCATTCTGGTCTTTGTTTTTGCAGTTTGTAGCTTAGGTACCACCTCATATTGGTTTTGTTCTATGAAATTTTCCTTGAATTCTTTTTTTTTCTGTCAGAGTAAGTTTCTGAGTCTTCAAGGGACTCTGGTTCTCAATACTAGTACTCTCTGACAATGTTTGATTGCTTGTTTTTTTTTATTTTTGAAGAATTGCAGAGGTACACTTGGCCTGTATAAGGCCTGCATGCGTGTATACATGCTCTAACCTTACACAACTCATGTGCACATGTTGGTTGTTAAATTGTCAGCGACATGCCTATTGAGAAAATTTTTGTTTAAGGAGAGGTAGTCATCCTCTTCCTTATCAAGAGTTATACCTCTCAGGGATTGCCTTGATTTAATCTTGGTCTTTGTCATAGCAGTCGACAACTTAGGTCTGATTACAACATAGTTTTTTTTTTCATTAAAAGATTTCTTCTGTTTCTTAGCTTTTTAAACTTATTTTTAGCTTGAAATTTTAAGAAAAATGAATTGCATTTTGAAAATATTTCTTCTTTTCAAATCATGCATTCATCAGTTTCTTTTAGAATCTTTTGTTATTTCTTCTTTGATTGGAAGAAAATATATAAAAAAACACTTAGTTTGTTAGATATCTTTCTTTCCTGGCATTTTCTTCGCATTGTTATTTGAAAAAGAAAAGAAATTAGCATAGTGTTTTGTTTTCTTCTCATCTTAAAAGCATTTCAAAAAACAATATATATATATATATATATATATATATAATCATTCTTTGCCAGTGTTCATATAAGTTTCAGCATTTTTTGCAAGAGTCTTAACACCATCAGTTGCACTACCATACCCTTTTGAGTAAATCAAGATAGTAAAAAGAGCACTAATTAAAATTTACTAAACTCTATGTTTGTAGGGTCCATCAACTAGATTAGACTAGAGCCTTGATTTAGGTTGGAGAAGAAACTCTTCAAGGCTATAAAACAAACATACGAGTCTGTGCTAAGGAGTGTAGAAGTCCAGTAATGTGGAAATTATCTGGGACCCCTCTCTAACACAATGGCTAAACACGAGGTTACGTGCGGAAAGGTAGCATAGATAACCCCTCCAAAGTCGGACGAAGCATAGTGGAGAACACATATAGAGGAACTGTCTTGGGATTCTATTGATCGCATTTGCAATGGAGCTTCATGGGTCTCGAATCCATTTGAGGTCCTCAGTCATTGAACATTTTATTTCGATACCCTTGATAGGTTTCAGGCTTTATACCCCAATCATTGCGGTCCACCCGACTGTCGACTGTACTCGCCTAGTGATTTTTCACGAGATGGAAACCTAGTTGCCTTTATTTTAGGGACTTACACAGGTGACCACATGGGTATATCATAGTACCTAGGGCAGACATCGGGCCATGCTATGCAGAGTATACCTAGAGGTTTCTTCCGTATTCAAGTTTCACTTGCACTGGTAAGTTGCTCTAGTGTTGGTTGGTGTAACTATTCTTCCAACTAGTTAGTCATTTGCTTGATTTGCCTTTAGGAAATTTTAGTGTGTGCTCTGTGCTCCCTAGTTTTCCATAGTGAGTTAGTCAGTTGTGGATTTGGGCCTCTGACCTAGGGTGGTAGACCACCCACTCCGCCGGTTGAGAGGACTTTTTCAGTCTTCTGCTTAGAAACGTGGAGTTGCCTCTTCATAGCTGTTGTTTTGATAACACTGGTTCTTCAGAGTTAGTGTGTGAGACTTTTATGGACTTGAACGATCCCGCAAAGGGAGAACCTGTGCATAAGAGATTCATGGCTAAATTTTTCGATGATACCAACCAAGGAACCCCTTCGCAAGGGGATTCTTGTGCTTTTCCTTTCTTCTAAAACGTTGGTGTCCCTTTGATGGCCACTTTGTACATTCCTGGGTTGAATGTGGGACTACCGGTTTGGTTGGGTACCATTCCAAATGTCCTGAATGCGCTTGACGCTTCTCAATTAAACACCTTAAGTCATGG
Source organism: Picea mariana (assembly GCA_032191745.1). Classification (NCBI taxonomy): domain Eukaryota; kingdom Viridiplantae; phylum Streptophyta; class Pinopsida; order Pinales; family Pinaceae; genus Picea; species Picea mariana. The sequence continues at coordinate 215,289 of JASDQU010099763.1, read as the reverse complement.
GCACCCTGTTTATTTTTCTTCATCAGTAAAGTCTTCTCCTCCTCCTTCTCCCACCTTTGGTGAAAGTACAGTTAGTAGTAACTAGAAATCTAAATGAAATAGAAAGAGAAATAATAGGAAGAAGAAATCACCAACCTCTATGAGTCATGCTAGAGATAGGTCAACAACCTCTGCAAGTCACGTTGAAGACCAACACCCAACCTCTACAAGTTATGCTAGGGGCAGACACCCACCCTCTGTAAGTCATGCTAGGGGAAAAAGTCTAGTCACTGCTAGCCATACTGGTAATAGGTCTATAGCCTCTGCAAGTCATGTTATTGACCCATCACTAACCTCTGCAAGTCATGTTGGAGATGTGCAACCAACCACTACTAGTCATGCTAGGGGCATTAATTCTGTTGAGAAACCTAGACAGATAGGATGTAAGCCTAAGTTCCCTTGTAAGCTTTGCAGGGGAGATCACCTTACTCATTTGTGCCTTGACATTCAAGAGGTACAAAGATTGTGGTCCCTGTCTGCAAGCTCTTCTGATTCTGAGTCTTTTGAGGTTTCCTCGTAGTCTATTCAACCATTGGTTGAGAAAGTGGTCATGCCAATGCAATCATTAGCTGATCCCACTCCTCTTTTGGGGGGTGAGGTGCCTTTAGATGTTGTAGTCTCTTAGCCTATTCAACCATTGATTGAGAAAGTGGTCATGTCAATGCAGTCATCGGCTAATCCCACTCCTCGTTTGGGGGGTGAGGTGACTTTAGACCTTGTAGTCTCTCAGCCTATTCAACTATAGGTTACAAAAGTGGTCATACCGATGCAGTCATCAAATGATACCACTCTTCTTTTGGGGAGTGACGTGTCTATAGACTATGTTTTTAGCATTTCTGGTTTAGTATTTTCAGAACAAGGGGGCATTCTGCTCACTCCGAGCACACCCCCTCCAAGCCCTAGGATGGTTTCCTTTGATTGGAATGACCTTGTTGAGCCTCGTCTTCCTTCCTCCGCACCATTTCAAATAACAGTTGAATTTAATTCAACACACATTTATCGATGTATTGTGGATGAAGGAGCCTCTGCAAATATTTTATCCTCCTCAGTTTGGAGAGTCTTGGGTTCTCCCAAGCTTGTGTCTGCTTCACATGAGTTGTTAGCTTTTGACAGATGTCCTAGTGAATATTTGGGGGTTCTTCCTCAGTTTCCTATCTCGTTAGGTGGGAAGATTGTCCGTGTCGATGCTATAGTGGTGCAAGGCTCGTTAGATTTCAATATGATTCTCAGGCCTGATTATGTATATGCTATAAATGTTGTGGTATCTACGCTCTTCTAGGTGATGCACTTCCCTCGTAATGGAAGCAATGTCAGTATTGACCAGTTGGCATATGATAATCACCATCCTAATTCATCGCCAGTTCAGGCTACCCCTTTATATGTTCCTAGTGTTCATGTAGACTCCACCCCGCCACAGGTTAATTATGTGGCATCTTATCCTCGGTGTTCAATAACTTATGAGAAGGAACCTATGCAATTATGTTTTCCTTCTCGAGACTTGGAATCAACAATTGATCCATTGGTGTATCCAATGGGGGCATGGGAGCCCTTGCTTTCCCCTCTTGGTCTAAGTGGGCTTGAGAATCCTTCTAAGTCTGATATCGTTGGTAGTAGATCCTCAAGCCCTCGTGATCATGATTCTTCGCTGATAGACTCTATCAGTCCTGGTCAGAATCTCCATCGTCATATGGAGTATGGTCAGTTTACTTCGACTGTCGACCCTCGTTTGCGTAATTTATGAGATTTTGAATTGCCTTCAGATGAGGCTATCCTTGAAGCCATGACTATGGTTTCTATACCGCAAGAGGACTTACACCATGGTTTGTGTTTTATTCCTTTTTGGGAGACTTCCCAAGTTGACTATCGAAGAGACTCTTGGTCTGAGCCTAGAAGCGGGCTCTACCTAAACCAATTTCATACATGAGTCGTAGCCCCCAAAGGTCTTCTTTTAATCCCTTTTCAAACCATCTAAACAAGAAAAGATTGCCGAGTGATCTTGTGGCCTTTCACGCTCGTTAAACTGAAATTTGAAGTCATGTCTATCTGGCGGTAGTTTACCCCTTTTTTGGTCTGAACGATCAACTATACGAACAAAGGTATACTCTAGAGGCCTCAGATCTATAGAAGAGTATTCTCAAGTATAATTTTAACCCTTTTTTGGGCTCGAGGGACTAAATTTACGAAAAAGGAACCCTGAGGGAGTCCATAGTTAATCTCTTTTTAGACTCCCTAAAATTGAAAAGATCGTCAAGTGACCTTATTCTTTCACACTCGTTAAAATGGTCCAGAAGAACATTCCCGACGGATTCCATAGTTAATCTTTCTTCAGACTCCTTATAAAAGGAAAAATGGCCGAGTGATATTGTCATTATCACACTCGTTAAAATGGTTTTGAATAGACGTCTGGTCGGTGCTAGTTTACCCCTTTTTCGAATCGACTAGACTACCTTTGAAAAAGGTACCCCATTGGAGTCTCCTTTTACGTTTTTCGGACTCTCTAAATATGAAAAACCATCGAGCTTACCTTCTCTGGGCTCATTAAAATTACATCGAAGGACATTACCATTCTGTGTTTTGTTAACCGCGTTTTCATAGCTGCATCTTTGGTCTAATGCCAACTCCATGTTGCTCTCAACTGAACCATTTGAAGCATGCCTTATATGCAAACCCTGTAGCACTTTGCCTCTGCATCTTGACACCTTTGGCCCGAGGAGGGATTTTTCCCGAGTGTCCTTGATTTGAACATAAATTTTGTCATTGCGCCTCGAACTCATATGTTTGCGAAACTCATTCCTCCTTTGTAACGTAACATTCTTTTATTCTTTTTCAGAAATTATTGAAAAAGACAAAAAAAAAAACAAACATACCCCAAAAAGAGGAAGGGAAAAGTATTTTCTTTGTATTGGCAACACAATGAGTTTCCCTTGGATAAAGCACATCCTTACATTTGTTCGTCAAGCCTTGGGATTTAATATGATCTTAGGAAGTTGTTCTCGCTACATTGAGCTATGTCCTCCTCCATTTGGTTACTTTTCCAGACATATTGAGAGATGGCGTTGCCTCCTGCCTCGTGAACTTATGTTAATTCCATGCTGCCTGAGTCTCATCATTTGTCATGCTATTGTCCAAGGGAAGTTTTTACAAGCTTGAGCCGACCCCTCTGTAGTTTTTCTCTTTCCCTCATGCTCGACCATCCCAAAAGTCCAATCAAGTCTGTGTTTGAAATCAATGAAGCCTCGAGTCTGATCATCAAGATTCTCTAGTCCATGACCAACGAGTCATCGAAGATGTATGGGTAGTGAAGGCGTACACTCATATTACACTCCTACCCGAGTTTTGATGATTTTGAAGTTGTTGCTTGAGCTCTGAAGACCTCATCTCCAGCCATCATGCCTTATCAGCTTCTAAAAGATGGATACTATACATGTATATCTTTTTGATATTGAGATGTAGATCCGATGTGTATTGCTCGTGGCTACACTTTATATAGTTATATGACATGGATCTACAATGTATTTGATGGGTAGCCATGATTTTATTTCATCCCGAGCATGGATATGCCCGCCTCGGTGAGACAATTGTTATTTTTCAGATGGCACCTCTCGATTTCTGGTCCTTGGGCTCGCCATTTTGGTACGTTGATAAAGATTGGTAATGTATTTTGGCCATCAGATTCTCTTCTTCCCTCACACATTAGGGGGCATTTGTTATAACTCTAATTTGAACCAGACATACTTACCTGACATCAGGTCATCCCATATGCCTTCTTTGTCAAGCCAGTACTAAACAACTCTTCTTAAAAACCCCCTTTATAAAGGCCCACGCACCCTGCTCCATTACTTCACGCGTATACACGCTAGCTACTCCAATACAACCCACATGTACCTACAAAAGCACGAAAAAAAGAAAATTTGTTGATGGAACACATAGCTTTGGGCAAGTTAACTAAACCTTTCGGCCATGCATGACCGGTCATTCGACCAAATACCTAGCTCCTTCTAGCCTATAAAAAAAGGGGTAAGGGTCCCATTTGAAAAGAGAAAAATCATAGTAAAGAGACTATAGCCAATTGAGCATTCCCCTTGTCCCAACCTTTAGCCATCCTTGTGTAAAGAGAAGTATAGAGAAAAGCAGTTGGAGGACAATTGAAGAGGAGCTCAGGACCAGGTTCGTGGAGCAGTGGCTGACTTCATCATTATAAGTTGCATTAGTGAAGTTAATAATAAATAAGTACATTTCCCATCCCACCATATGAGGTTTTCATTGTTTATTGCATACATGTTGATTAAATCTCTAACCCATTAATCTATAGATCAAATGCGTGTGGAGTTATTTGTTTGTCTTTTGTGAATGTAGGTCAGCCTTGGGAGGAGAGTTGCAGTCAAAGAGAGACCAAGCATGAAGAGTGATCGATATCAAACGTCAGAAATAAGGTATGTTCACTTGATCTTCTTAATTACATATTTTCTTAAGAATAATGAGGATTAGGTCCGGGATGACGGTAAAAAGTAGGAATCTTTAGGTCTTTTCTGCATGCATGATAAAACCCTAAGTGCTAGTCCATAGAGGGATTTCCCACTCACAACAATTAGTTGCATTGTTTGATTTGGAGTTGGAGCAACTAGATGTTAAGACTGCTTTCTTACATGGAGATTTGGATGAGGAAATTTACATGGAACAACCTGAAGGGTTCGTTCAAAATCCCAACAAGAAATTTATTTGTAGGCTCAAGAAATGATTATATGGTTTGAGGGAGTCACTTAGACAATGGTACAAGAAATTTGACTCTTTCATGGTGAGCCAGAATTATACAAGGAGTGAGTATGATCATTATGTCTACTTTAAGAAATTGAATAATGGCATATATGTTATTGATGATAATGGCATATTCATTAGCAAACAAAATCATAATTGAGATCGGCAGGTGAAAGGCTCAGATGGCTAGGATGTTCGATATAAAAGATCTAGGAGCAGCAAGGCAGATTTTGGGCATGGAGATATTTAGAGATAGGAGGAATGGTAAGATTTGGTTGTCACAACAGAGGTATGTTGAGAAGATACTTTTGAGGTTTGGTATGAACGATGTGAAACTAGATTCAGTCCCTTTGGTTTCCCATTTTAAGCTTTCTTCAAGTTTATTACCTAGTACAAAACAAGAAAAGGAATATATGTCTTGAATACCATATGCTAATGCAGTAGGAAGTTTAATGTATGCGATGGTTAGTACAAGGCCATACATTTCACATGTAGTTGAGCTTGTGAGAAGGTATATGGAAAATTCAGGTAAAGAGCATTGGGTAGTAGTGAAATGGGCACTTCGGTATCTGAGGGGCAGAAGTGATTACTGTATCACCTATAACAATGGTCCTGAGTTACTCTGTGGATATGTTGATTATGATTTTGCAGGTGATTTGGACAAGAGAGGGTCAACATCATGGTATGTATATACTCTTGCAGGTGGAGCTATTAGTTGGATGTCAAAGCTACAAAACATTGCTACTTTATCAAAGCTATTAGTTTGGTTGAAAGGTTTGTTTGGTGAGTTTGAAAGGATGCAGGACAAAGTAAAGTTACTTTGTGATAGTCAAAGTGCTATTCACTTGGATAAGAATCCAACCTACCACAGTGAAAAAAACATATACCTATCAAGTACCATTTTGTAAGACAGGTCATCGATGAACGTGGAGTCTCTCTTGAGAAAGTTCATACAAAAGAGAATTGCGTAGACATGTTCACAAAACTAGTACTGTTAGAGAAGCTACAATGGTGCTTGGCTTCTCTTGGCTTGCACAAAAGGTGATGAACAAAAGAAGGAGCAAGGTATCAGGTTAATTTTTGTCAAGGTGGAGATTGTTGGAAATGGTGACAATGAATTTCCAAGTTTAGGATTCTAGATCCTATAAATCAGTGATTGGTTGTAACCAATGAGACAAAATTAGAGATGTGTTTTCAATAATCTGTTCTTTTGTAACCGTGTATTATTATATATTTTGTAAGCCCATAGAAGCAGACATGAGCGTGAGTGAGCTGTTGTAATCTCCTTGATCTGAATAATAAGACAAATGCTTGGTGGACATAGCCCAACATTTGGGTGAACCACGAAATCTCTATGTTTAGATTGTCTTATATATTTTGTAAGCCCGTAGAGGCAGACAAGAGCATGAGTGAGCTGCTGTAATCTCCTTGATCTGAATAATAAGACAAATTATTGGTTGACGTAGCCCAACATTTGGATGAACCACGTAAATCCCTATGTTTCTTGTCTGCGTATTTATTGATTGTCTTATATGATATCTGTTTCTGCATTTACAATTACAACATGTATGCATCATAGTAGTCCAGAATAAAGAGCCTCTTTGGGGCAACAGCCTGCATCAACGTTTATTGATTTGAAATATCGATAATAGAATCGAGAACATACTATAAGAATAACGTAAAACCTGACAAACCTGCCCTACAGAGAGGTCATTGATGAACTTTTCTATGTGTTGCTCGGTGATTGAACTCTTCTATGGACAATAGATATTTGGGTCCAAGCTGCTAGATGGGAGAAATGTCTGTCACACGTAAAATCTGATTACTGGCAAAATATCATCAAAGATCCTTGGCCTCTTCCTATATAAATGGGATAAACATTATTAACGAGCAATTGAATTACTTGTAAGCATTGAATCATCATCGGATTCAAGCCAGTGAGCGCCTGACGTGAAAACTCAAGATCGGCCTTCCACGCGCGCGCTCTCATTAGCTATGGCAAACAAAATTCATCTGAGCAAAAGAATTTTTCTGCGACCGAAAAACAAGGAGCTGAGTTTAATAGAGCCCAGGGGGTAAAATATTAATACATTCTAACCTTCAAAAACATGAGGGCACACAAAATCTATCAGTGGATTATGCTTGGCAGCTTCTAGTATTCTGTGCGCAATCGGAAGGGGATGCTTGTGCCGAAGAAGTTTCCTTGGTGAGTTGTATGGACTTCGAAATCCCCGAACGTAGAGCTGTTCAATTTGTTTGAACGTTTCGAAGGCAGTTTCAAATCCATCAGTGATAGCAGGCACAATCAGGTTGGCAAAAGCATTGATGGTGTGTGCTCCAAAATCAGGGAAATCCGTATGAGGGAACCTTTCATCCGGCGGAACGAAGATCACTTTCGGGGCAGTGTCTAGGCTTTCAGATTTTGGGATCTGCATACAAATTTCAAGCTGTAAGAAATATAATCTACTATGCCATTATATTATCCAGCGACTTAAATTTTTGTTATTACGAACAATACCTAATTAAATTTATTCCATTATGTTCAGTTATACGGGGAGGACGAAAATTTATTCCATTATTAAACATTAATTCCCTAGCTGCAACCTCAAACTTGGCATATCAAATACTGAAGTCCTCCACGCAACTCCTTTCTACTAAACATTAAATTCTCTACCAGCAATCCCAAACTTGGCGTATCAAATAAAGTCCAAATATACAACCTAGAGCTTGATAACCTAAATGTCCATGTCCTTAACCATAAAAAATGTCGCAATGGAGTCTATTCTCACCTAATCTTTAAACAGTTTTGTAATTGTAACCGGACTGAGATGAAAATCTTGAAAACATGGTGTATATAAATCCGAATACTACCATGGGCATGAAAAGGGCTAAATGTTATACTTGTTTTACTTGCTGGGCGGACCGTCCTGCATCTTCTAGGATATGGGAAGTCCTTGGATCCACCCAACACTGGTCTTAGCAGTTCTGGACTGCTGTCAGGGTCCACAATATAGTTGTAGATGACATAATCATATATCCGATCAGATACTTTCCCTCTTCTGTTCCATTTCCTCGTAGTTCCACCAGCTCTTTCTCCCTCAGTTTCTTTAAACCTTCTGGTGTCCTCGGGTAGGTGGCTCTTATCATAGGATGCACAAGTCAACATTAATTTATCAACCCATTCTTGATTGGAATTGAAGACCTTAAGCTATAAAATGATTACCTGGAAAAGAACTGCATAATACACCATACCTTATTAGAGAAGAAAATACGATCGGAGTAATCTAGGAGTTCCACTTAAAGTTCAGTTTACCTTGACCAGGGATATCAAGAGTTAGAGATTTCAGAAAGAACTGTCGTGAATGCATATTCTTTATGAGGAATGCTCCCGGAACTCCCAGACCAGAGTTCCACTTGAAGTTGATTTCGTAGTGTCTGTCGCTAGCTATGGGTCCATCGAAGGGATTCCACTTTAAATAAGACGTTTCGCCAGCCGTTTTTCCCAATCCCGTTTCTGCCATAATACATTGATTTGTACGAAGGTTATAACAGCAGAACGGGAAAAAGGTAGCTATTATATAAAACGCCATGGAAACCGTCAAAACCAAATAGAGGGGCATCATTGAAATACATTGATTGATTTACCTGGATCAAGCTGGTTGCTGCTAACCAGCTGGAGGGACACTCTGTTGCCCATTAACTCAGACGCCCCATTGGCCAGAATTGCAGAGTAATCAGTAGCGTTGAGAATAGATACCTCTTTCAGTATCACTTCTCCAGGAATTTTTGCTCTAAGACCTTTTTAACAGAGCTTTCTATTGCAGAGGCTCCTTTTCTAATGTTGAAGGAAAATCTTCTGTACTCGACTTTCCTCTGCTTCAAAACCATATATTTAAAACTGGCTGAGAATTGCATGTCGCTTCTCCATGGCTGGTTACTGGAACAAGCATAAAAATGGCAAAGGCCAGATGGGTTTGGCCTTGCTCCCAAAATATTTCAGAGTAGACATGGGACTCCTCAATAGACTCTTTGTGATGCAGACCCCCCTTCTCTCCTTGGGGCTTCTCGACCTCCCGGTTAAGCATCGTTAATTATTTTCGATTTGGATCAGCTCCTTGGAACCTTGTTGTTCTCAAACCCAAAACATATGCCTTGTTATCACCCTCAGGGTTTTCACGGTCACGATCTGATCGTTACCGACCTGTCCATCAATTGACGGTTCACAGAAATTGCGGTCTACCAACGTGCTCATTCTTTATCAGAGAGCCATGACCCTGCAATCGACAAAGTGCTCGCCCAAATCCTTTAAATCGTGGTCGTTGATCCCCTATCTCGACAGGATCAACAGTCTTGGCAAATTGCGGGTTACGAACTAGCGTGCTCGCTAAATTTTCCTCCACTCCCTGCAATGGTTCCTCACCATAGATTTTTCGTTGTCAGATTGACGGTCAAGATCCACTTCGGGACTCCCCGCTTCGGGAGCCTCAAGTTTCCCCACACTTGCTTCCTCCCTTTGTGCCTTCACCCGGAGTTTATGATTCATTGACACGTGTCTCCCGCAGATCAATGACTATGGTTAACTCTGGCTCTTTGGGCTTCGAGAGTTTCAAACTCTCCGCATTTGCTTCCTCTTGAGGTACTTCCACTAGAAGTACAAGATCTATTGATGCATCTCCACCTAGATCCGACAACCACTATCCACTTCGACTTTTCAGACTTCGAGAGTTTCAACATCCTGCGCACTCGTTCCTCCCGGAGTGATTTCGCCTGAAGATGATGGATTCCCACCACTTGTCCTCCCAACAATAGACGGTTTTGTTCTACTCTGGCCTTTGGGACTTTGAGAGTTTCAACCGCATGCGCACTTGTTCCTCCCAGAGTGATTTTGCCCAAAGATGACGGATTCTCGCCATAAGTCCTTCGCAATGAACGATTGCGATCTGTTTCGGCCTTCGGGACTTCGGGGGTTTGTCACCCTCCACACTTGGAATCCTACAAAGTGAATTTTCCCAGATTCTCAGATCTGTCGACATGTATCTCCTAGCAACCAATGACCTGGATCTACTTCAACCTTCGGCTCTTTGGCAATTTCGCTTTCTCCTGATTCAAAAACTTTCGAAGTACTTTCGCTCTAGAGTTATGGATCTTCTGCTACTTGTCCCTCTGGATGATGGACAATCCTTGCTCTCTTTGGAACTTCAACGAATACTCGCTCCTATGTGCACACAGAGACGTAAAACTCATGTGCCCTTCCCAGATCCAACGATCTGGAATGATCCCACTGTCTACTGGATGGATCTTAGCCGATGGTTTGAGAAACCTTCGGAGCTTCACTCCCTTTGAAGATTTCTCGCCTCTATTTCTCCTAATCTTTTATCTCTCGAACCCTTCGACTCCTTAGAATGTTACTTCTACAATTAGTCGAATTTCGGTTATGTGCACTCCTTGCAGCAGAATCTTACGCAAGACTTAGCTTCTTGCGGGCGACTCTGCACGCCTTGCAGCAGTCCCTTTGTAGTGCTTGTAAATGAAAGTTTCGCTATCTCTTCTGAGCTTATGAGTCGAAGTAGACTCTGTCAACGCACTCATTGCAGACTGTATGCACACCTTGCATGAACCCAACAAAGAGAAACAATCGAAACTTACTCAAACACTTCACAGTTTCATATACTCAACCACGTATCTCATTCATTCATGAAAACAAAATAACAACGAATTGTAAACAGTAGTGACACCATGCATTTGGATCAATTTTTCTCTGTTATATTAATTCAAATGTAAATGGCTACAGTTATGATAAAACAAGAACTAAAAATTCAACAACAATTAAATCTTAACAATCTCCTACCAATTTGCATCAGCCTTATTCGGGCATACAAAACCTTTATTTATCCTAGAGGGCTCCTAGGGTTCCCTCCAACTACTCGTCTACTCGACAAAAAAAAACTAACTGCTACTTAGTTTCCGTTACATTAAACTCTAAGAGTGAAACTCTCATATCACTCATGATCATTCAACTACCAAGTGTTTGATCTTCCTCAGTTTTTCAATCAGTTCCAAAAAGATTGACAGGAAATGCCAGTGTTTAAGATTCCCAAATAATTCAAAAGGCATGTTATGGTGTCAAGTTGTCCCTCCATGTGTGCTTGCTGGAGATGCTCCTGCATCACTTTGCATCCATTCTCTTCTCTGGCTTCGTTGAAAATCACCACTCCGGAACTGTGTTTTAACAACCATGCACCAGAGAGAATTTGTGAAAGTTGTGGGTTCTTCGAATGAGCATTATTGCCTATTTGTAGATCCTGTGCACGTTGTGGGGCGGGTAAACATGTCTTTTTCCTCTTATTATTTATTTTTTTAATAAATTTAAGGAACACTACTTTTTTCGTGTCTGGCTTAGGCCTGAATCTGCCTCATGTTTATCATATGAATGAATTACCATGGTTTTATTGACTAAGTGGTCCGGTATATTTTGGAGGAGAATTTTCCATCGAAACGTAACGTAGTAGAAATCAACAAATGCTATTATTTCTATTGAACCTGATTGGAGGATGGTATTCCTGTGGTCACAACTTTTATCTTCATTAGCGAGATGTCGAGATCATTTATGACGAGACGTGTTACCTATTCTGTCAAAATTTAATGATGTTTCTAGTCACGACAATACAAACTGGAAAGTAATGGAGAAACCATGTTTTCTATAGTCAAGCATTTTTATTTTCAAACACCTCAACATTATCTTCAGGTTTAAGAAAAAAATTTATTGCCCACTTAATAGATTTAACTCTTGCATCTAACGAATTTAACATTGTAATAGTCTAAACGTTCCACATTTTCTTTTGGGTGTTTTGCATCTAATGTATTTAACATTGCAGTAGTTTAAACATTCTATCTTTTGGATGTTTTGCATCTAATGCATTTAACATTGTAGTAGTCTAAACGCTCTATCTTTTGGATGTTTTTCGTAAAAAAAATTCGTTTGATTTTGCCAGAAATCCAGTGATGAATGATTGGATCTATAAATTTGAGGGGTTAAGTTTTATAATTCTAATGTCCCAAATTTTTCAACAAGCTGAATCCATTTATATATTTATAAATACAATTTAAACAACATAAAATAACAATTTTATCTACATTTACTTCCCGAACCCCCCAAAAAATGTTATTGACTAGTACCTATTTGTCAGCACTTCTAACACATCTAAGATCTAACCTCTTTGTCAATGTTATTGACGGGTGCCTATTTGTCAACACTTCTAACACATCCAAGATCTGGCCTTTGTAATTATGGTAACAAAAAAGGCCACTAACATAGTATAAGAGATATATACTTCATGTCAGTTGTTGGATATCTTCGTCTTTTCTATGTCCATGATAATGCGCAAGTTACCATTAATACCCAATTAATAGCTAACCATGTTCGATATAAACTTTAATCTTTACCATGTGGATCGCAAAATTTTCAATATTATAATCTATCATTAATATCCACTTAACCCGATCACATGTAAGATATATATACATGTTACAAATTGCACGGAGACTTCTATATAAGCTTTAACATTTAACATTTAGTTATTAGTCTATTTAATGCATTTTTAATTGTGCTTACATTATATTGAATATAAGCAATAAAGTTATATGATATTTAACTTAACTTTAAAAAATTGAATATTAATTAATTCACCATCAAGCAAGAACTTCTAGGACCACCAAATGTACACATGGCATAGGAAGTAGGGTAAAGTTGAAATTCACACCAGATGATCATACCCTAATTAACCTTGCAATCCATAGAGTTGCATTCTAACCCCTCTTCTTAAACAAAATTGTCACTTTTCAATGTACATCCATTAATGTGCAAAGGGATTAATCTCTAAACAAAAGAACTAAGAAATTGATTTCCTCGGTTTATTGGCAATATTTATATCTAGTACCCATAGCTTGCAATATAGCCATTTTATAATAATAAGAAAAAGTCCATAGCTAAAATCATGTTATTCCCTTTAATTAAGATATAATAATAATAAAAAAATCAAATGTCTTATGTTATATTTAAGTTATTTGTTTTGTGATTTATTTCCTAACAACTAGTATTAGAGCCAAAGGTTTGGCTATTAAACTTGGAGGGAAAAAATAGGGTTTGTGGTTCATGGTTTGGGAATTTTAACGACTAAAATTAGCAACTATGGAAAATGCAACTGGATGACTTTATGTATTAAAAAAAAATATTCTTTCCATTGGGAGGAACAACAAAGAATTCGACGACTATGAAAAATGAAGAATGAGAGATTCTTGACAGAAAGGAACTATGAAAAATACGGGTGTGCCTAGCATCGTCAGTGGCCTTCAACATTTCAAAAGAAAAGACAACAAATGATCTGATGAAGGAATTGTCTAGACTGTATGAAAAACCCTCAACCTCCAACAAGGTATTTCTTGTGAATCATTTATTTAATATGAAGATGTAAGAAAGTGGGTTTGTTGTTGATCATTTAAATGAGTTTATCATGGTCACAAAATAGATAAGTTCTTTAGGAGTAAGATTTGATTATGAGGTTAGGGCTATTTTGATTTTGTGCTCATTACCAAAAAGCTAGAATAACTTGGTCATGGTTGTGAGTAATTATGTCTCTGGTTCAAATAATTTAAAGTTTTATAATGTTGTTGGTATTATCCTTAATAAGGAAATGCAACAAAAAAACATAGGTGAGACAACAGGTAATTCTTTAACTATGGAGAACATGGGAAGACAAAGGGAGAGAGGAAAGAGTTTACGGAATTGTGGAAAGTCTAAGAAAGGAACATCCAAATCCAGAGGGAGACTGGAAAGTTGGCATTGTGGGAAGAAAGGACATAAGAAGAAATATTGTTGTTTTCTAAAAGGTAAATAAGGAGATGCACAACATGAGAAAAATCAGGAAGAAAATGTAATGAGGTATTGTGTTGCAAGATGCTTTAATCTGTGATGACCCCTTCGTTATGACTACAAGCGAAGAAAAAGTGCAATTTTTTTTTTTTTTTAGGCAAGAAGGCGACGACGACAACAGTTTAACCACACCACTAATGACAAATGCAAGCACGTAGTCCAGGAAATAGGCAACTAAGACTCCATGCACTAGCGCAAGAGAAATTGGGAAAAACGTGAGTAGAGAATCAAGCGAAACAACTACTCGACAGACACAACATGACCATTCCTACAAGCTAAAGGACAACATCCCCATCTTGACACAATGACCTTGATGAGAAAATACTAGAACCTCGATGCCGCACAACCAAACTCCATGAAGGCATTACAACCCAAGTGCCAACAATAAGCTCACAACGGACAACACCTGAAATGCGTAGCATAGACTCCGACCAAGTTATCATCACCTCTATCCGTTAGGATACGCAGTCATCCGCTCCTTCAGAATCAGGCGGTCTCCCAGTGATAGGCACGTCAACAATCGTGGCACAACAACCTAACTAGACCAATAACTCAAGACAATTCCAATGCGCTAGGAGACCAAATTATCTGCCAACCAGAAGACGACTAACTCAAGCACCCAACAACCAATTCAAAAGATGCAAGGGAAAGACGACTAACACCTTCACGCAACACATAAATTCCTTGCGCAATAATTCTAAGGCAACCTACACCGACTGGTACCCATTAAATGGTCATTAACCGCGATTGGTTCAAGTGGCTATTTTCTCAAATCAAGTCCGATAAGTACCTTCCTAAGGAGAAATTTGTTATCTTTTAACTGAAACAGTTATGAGGAACACCCTTTAAAATGACCAAACAAATGTCCTTTAAAACAATTAAAACAAGGTCTTTTAAAGTTGAGTTAATCTATCCTTAAACTGAGACAATATAAAGATTTCTAATCGACGTAAAGCATTCAATCGCTATCTATAAAATCTAAAGGTGATAATGTTGTAATCGTTGTAATTTTGTATTTAATGAGACTCCACCTTAGTTAAAGGAATCGCTGACAACCAGGACATACCATTGCCAAAGGGTTACTATCAAGGGTTTACTGAATTCTTGGGATACATCGTTGTGTATTCCAAGATTTCTGTTTCCTAATGATGTTGCTAACTTAAGGAAGGATCATGGTCAACATCCATGATACTGTCAACAAAGAGATGTTGTCCACGTTATCATTGCTGAAGAATGTACTGAGCGCAGAAGGGATTAACCATTAACTATAAATAACGTTGTCCTTAATTCTAGGAAAAAATCGAACATTGTCTAAAGGTAAAGCTATCATGTAAAAATAATTAATGACCTGGCTATCTACAGGATTGCAGGTAAACGAAATTTAAGGTAAAAACGCACCACATGAGAATCACTGACCCTTTTTGTGGCTTCCTGGAAATGGCACACTGTCTGACCTGGTGACGCTATCCATAAAATTTGAAAAGGCAACATCATGCTACTGGTCACTAATAAGGGCATCATTTCTCAAGTAAGTGCGGACTAGTTTGGATTTTAACTCACTAAAATTGCTAACTAAATCTCAGTAATAAGAATCGCTATTCATAATAATAAAATGTTGAATCGATGATAAATAAATTACCTAGGTATGAGGGGGAAAAGGGGTGTTTCAAGGTAAGAGTGAGTATGCGCGTTCAATCTGCCCTCAATACACACATAAATTTCATAGTCACAGCTTAGTAAATTCGCAGTAGCAATGCTAAGTTGGACGCATACCTTTCCCAATCAAATGCAGGTACCCACGTGAAAGTGCGGACCATGCACAGTAAAATTCTCAACCATCCACAATACATAATTACCTCCATCGTGTAGTGAGATCGTTTCCCTTTTCATTACATCTTTCCAGTCAAGAAATACAAATTTGCAGAGTAAGAAGGTATGCAGAATCCAACCTTCCAATCACAAGTAAAATGCAGAAGGAATGCAAAACTCTACATGCTTTACTCCTACACCAATTTGCTGTGTAAACAATTACCATTACCTCTATACCATATGTCGTGTATCAATTTACCATTAGCTATGTAGAGAATTTACAACCACCAATTACATATACACTAAATACGTCTATCAAGAGAAATTATGACTCCAAACAATTTACATCGATTACATCAAACGCAGTATTGAATTTAAAGGTTCATTGTTATCAAGGCATAAATTTACTATCAATCAAGGTAAAACACGGTCAACACATAATCAAACGTTGTTATGCAAGTGGAAAATGCAGTCTACTACAAATACAATGTTCAACATATCCACATTGATATATCTGTAATTTATATGCAAACGTATTATAATTATGCTATCCCATTCAATTTTCCGAGTTCTAATGCACATAACAGGGAAATGAAAATATTAGTTCTATTGTCGAGTTAGCTAATAAAAATAGCAGTCCAAAACATAAAAAGAAAATGCCTCTAAATTGCACTGAATAGGGTAATGATAGCAGTCAAAAATGCAGAGCATCCCAAGTATTAAATCCCTCCATTACACCCCCAAAAAAATGCAGAATTCATTTCATCAAACACAAAGGATATTAAGCGGATCCCGAAAGGAAAGGATAAAAAATTGAAGAATTACTCATACGTAAAAGGCGTAGGGCAATTCGTCAATCAGGAACGATTGACGGGGGTGGACAGTTGGGCCAACTATCCTTCGCTCATCATCCACACATAGAAAAGCAAGGTGTTTGGATTTATAGGTCTATTAACACCTAAGTGACAACCGTTGATCCAACTCTTGGCTGATGGCTTAGGCGAGAACTGATGAGATAGGGATGAGGGTGAAGTAAGAAGTGCAAACCATAGGGCGCTCACAAATTGCAAGGATTGAAAGACAAGGGATTCAATCAACAATGAGCTTAAGGCTATGCGGAATTAAGCTATCAATTAAAAAGCTAAATCACACATTTTCTTTACCCAATTAAAAATATAGAATTGAAAGTGTGAGGTATAATAAGAATCTACCATGAAAAATCAAGTAATGGTACCGTATCCCAAGTCATCCGCTCTAAGTCATTGTCCCACGCGCTTCGTGCCACTCCTGCTTTCCCACTGATGAGACTTCACCGGTACCTCCCAACCAATGATAGGGGTACTCTTCTCCCCCCTTAGCCCTCTGAGCCACAAAGGGACCATGCACACTGAACCAAAGATCAACTAGCTCCCAGCTCACCGTGCAAGGCCGAGCTACCACTCCTCACCAAGCTGGGTATCCCAACTCCCACAAGCTAAGTCATTCAAGTCTAAAATTCTGCAGCGTAACATTACTCATCACTGAAGAGATCCATCATCCTTCTCCTCCATCATTTATATAGACTTTCAAAGTCCTTACTTTCCCAAATTCCCAATTAATTTATTTTTCAACAATTTAATTCATAAAATCCTCCTCGTCCATGTGTCAGCCATCCCCTTCATTGCACCATAAATTAATTTCATTAATTAATTAATTACTCCTATTTCCCTCACCCACCTAAAGGCACTCCTAGAATCACTCCTAGGTGTCCCCATATTCCCTTACAAGTTTTAATGGCTTTCCCCCTTACTTAAACTACTCCATTTTCATCGACTCATCCTGGCGTGGATCCATGTATTTTCCCCATGTATACTTCATTTTTCGCATGCTTTGACAATATCTCTAAAATGGCCATGACAAGGGTGGCATGGGATGGAGTAGATACATTTTTAAGAAAATATTTGTCAAGATATCACACCATCTTAGTAAATTCTATGAAGCCTTTGTTTGGAATAAGTTGTCTACTCATGGTGGGAAGATTAGGCATGTTGCCTCCATAAGAATATTTCCCAAAGTTGACTGCAACATGGTGAGCCGATTCAAGCCACATAATAGTGGTCACTGCTTCAACAACTTCCTCTTTTCTCTCAATTTTGTACCATCTTCTCGGATCGTCCTTGAGGTCTCCATACCCAACATTTACAATATCACTCCACCAAGCTTGCAATTCTTGATCTCTTTTCATCGATGCATCATCCTTGTAATACAAATACAAGTAGTTTGAAACACTTTCTTTCATAGCAAACCTTACTTCAATGCCATCTATGAAAAACTGGTAGTCTTCAATCATAAGCCTTATCCTGTCGGGTGCTTTTGGGTCTGGGACATCCATTCTTCTACACAATATAAAATTTATATGTCAATATAGTATGTGAACAATATTTAACGAAACTAGCGTTTTTCTCTTTGAAAACAGACCTTTTAAGAAGATCGGTAGGCAATCCTTGTTCATTAAATCTCCAATCTTTATAGATATTGGATGACATCTCCATGGAATATTTTCCTGGAGTAAAGCTTTGTTCTATAATTCCTCCTTCATTTATTAAGCTTTGATGAGTAGCTTGATTGATGTCCATTGTATCAAGATAATGAGGTATCAATAATTTGTACAATGGATGCATTCTGCTAAGTTGTCTATGAGTAGCTATAATGAAAGGCTCCATTGATGCATGGGTCCTCAGCCTCCACCCAATAAACAAAATGAAATTCAATGCATTAGTTTGAAACAATTGGATGATGTGTTAATGGAAAAAGGATAAATAAATTGTTCAAAGACATTGTGATGCATAAAACAAATTTTTCATATTATGAAATGAAATTTAATGAAAGAAATATATAATATTGATTATTTAAAAATAGTTAAAATTATTTTATTTCATGTATAGTTTTTTTTCTGTTGTTGTTAATTGGTCCAGACCTTCTTGGCATCGGGATTAACCTTTGGCTTGAGAAACCACAACTCAGGGGCATCTACGCCATCAAAATCACCCGGGGATCTCACCCGGCCTGAGCCACACCAACCCTTAACATGGTTGGATTTTTTGTCCCCGCAAGTTTCGAACCGGTGACTTTTCAACATGGAGTGACTTAAAATACAAACTTCTTAGGAATATTAAAATACAAACTCCTTACTATATTATATTAGCGTAAACAATTATATTACTTTCTGTTTTATAATATTTACATAAAAACTATAAAAACTTCGTTAAGTGTTTTAGATTTTTAACTATTATCCAACTTGGAATTGGACCTCTCTTAAAATTTTTTTTTCTAAAAACTTCGTTAATTTTAGATTTTTTACTATTATCCAACTTGGAATCTGGACCTCTCTTAAAAAAAAAATCTAAAAAAAGTTGAGACTTCAAAAAAATAAATCTAAATTACAAACTCCTTACTCTATAATTATTTAATGTTAATATTAAAATAAAATAAAGTTGAGACTTCCAAAAAAAAATAAATCTAAATTACAAACTCCTTACTTTATAATTATTTAATGTTAATATTAAAATAAAATATCTTCTTAATAAAATATTAGAAGTTTTACAAATCTATAATTTTATCCACTGCTACAAAACTATACTTTATTCTTTTAATGTAAATAAAAATGTTATAATTATACTACACTGTATATATTATTTACAAGAATGTAACAAACAATGTTTACCAATGACTGATCAATTGATGGTGCACGTAAATAACAAACTTATAGTTGCGTTATATTGTATATGGTATTTATAAGAATATAAACAACATTGTTTACCAATGACTGATCAATTGATGGTAACCTGCATCATTGAGCTCTTTCCAGCCGCCATAACGATCCTTTTTCCGTTCTATCTTGAGCAGGAGTGTATACGTTTCTAACAACTTTATGTTCGACAGTGGGAGGCAAACATAATTCAATTGCGACAAGATTCAGCACTCCGTTGTTGGTGAGGAAGAAAAGTGTGCGACTGACATATGTTTTATTTTAGTCAGATAGTTTATTGATGCGATAGGCATACATCATGTATTGTTGGGATTTGGTGACAACGAATTTCTTCAAGGATGGATTTGGATCATATTATTTTGCATTGGTTACAACCAAATAAACCAAATTAGAATATGGATAGGGATTGCATTTAATAATCAGTTCTTTTGTAATTATGTATTCTTATATATTTTCTAAGCCTGTAGAGGCAGACATGAGCATTAATGAGGTGTTGTAATCTCCTTGATCTGAATAATAAGACAATTGATACCTATGCTTAGTGGACGTAGCCCAACGTTTGGGTGAACCACGTAAATATCTATGTTTCTTGTCTGTGTATTTATTGATTCTCTTATATGATATCTTTATTTACGCATTTACAATTACAATTACAACAAATGATATCATAGCATTTCTGATTAAAGATCTGTGAGACCAGCAAGCCAGTCGTGCTGCAAAAGAGTTTTGGAAATCCGTGGAGCATTTTTCTTGATGATGTATTAATCGCGCGGGTCGATCTCCAAGTGGCTGCAGGTCTCTCCTGTCGAAGGACGCGACGACCACTCCTTCACACTTCTCGCACGATTTTGTTTTGGGATCGCCACGATGGGATCACTGCGATAGGATCGAGCATAGAGGTTCGACAGGGATCTGGAATCAATGCTCGATGCGTGTAGAGGGCGTCCAGTTCTGTGTAAGGGGGCGATGACAGCACGGGTAGCGGATCTCAGTGATACTCTAAGGGTGTAGGTCTGTCCTCTTAGAAGAGCATTTGCATTTGTTTTTGGGATAAGATAGTAAGTTCTGCTCTGACTACAACTATAACAATATATTTGGAATATTATATTGTATGATTTTAAGCGTGAATGGTGGATGATTAATTTTTAATATTAAAATGTATGGCCGAATGGTTGAATGCAATGGTATGGTGATAATTCTATGCATAAAGGGATATTAAACTATTGTTTTTTAAAGGTTGATTTTTCTTGGATTTGGTAAAAGGTATCAAATATTTTATTAAGGTATACAATATTTTTTTTTTAATATTTTTTGAAAAATCTTTTCACCATTAAGTTTTGGGTTTAATCATTAAACATAAGGTTTTCTTCCACATTATCTTCTCAAAGGGCCTTGGTTATTAGAAGAAGTGGTGTTGTTTTTTGGAATGTTTCCTCTAATGGAAAAAACGTATAGTGCTAAGTTTGAAATTGAGAAGTTCAATGACAAGAATAATTTCGAGATTTGGAAGGTTAAGATGTATGATCTGCTCGTGCAACAAGGCATGGTGAAGGCGCTTTTGGGAAAAGCAAAGCAACCCACGACCATAAGAGATGATGACTGAGATGAGATGGATGTGAGAGAACTGACTGCCATACGCTTGTGTTTGGACGACGATGTTCTGTTCAATATTGTCTCGGAGAAGACAACACTCAGTTTGTGGACGAAGATGGAAAGCCTGTACATGACGAAATCCTTGACAAACAAGATCTTCCTAAAAAGACAATTGTATAGTTTGCACATGAAGGAAGGTACGAAGATAGATGATCATTTAAATACTTTGAATACTCTCTTAGTTCAGTTGACTAGCATGGGAGTGAAATTTGAATGTGAAGATTATGCAATTACATTATTATGTTCTTTTCCCGCGTCATGTGATCACTTTGTTACCTCTATTAGTTTCAGTTGAACATAAAGTATTGAGTTTGATGACATTGTTGGAGCTTTATTATCTGACGAAACAAAGAAGAAATCCAATCTAGAAACCTCTACATCTGAGGCGATGATGGTCAGAGACAAACCTAAAGAAAAAGGACACGATCAAAGGGATTTATCTGAGTCAAAGTCGAAGGGAAATAAGAGCAAACTTAAGTGTTGGTTTTGTGGCAAATCTCAACACCTGAAGAAGGACTATTGGAAGTGACAAAAATCCTCCAAAGAATACCCTCCAAAGGAGACGAAGGAAGCAAATGCAACCGAAATAGGTTCAACAATAGGTTCAGGTATGACTGATGAAGTTTTATCAATTAGTATTGGTTCACGTCATGGTCAACAATGGTTATTAGATTCTGGTGCTTCAAACCACATGTGTCTTCATAGATACTGGTTTATGACTTATCAGTCTATAGATGATGGAATAGTTTACATGGAAAATGATATCTCGTGTAAAGTTGTGGGAATTGGTAGCATTCGAATTAACATGTTTGATGGAACTGTTAAAATATTAACTGATGTAAGACATGTACATGAGTTTAGGAAGAACCTAATTTCTTTGGGAGTCTTAGATATTGGAGGATATAAGAGTATTGTTCAAGATGGATTTATGAAGGTCTACAAAAGAATTCTACTAGTTATGAAATCAAACAAGGTTGGTAACCTATTTCTGTTAGAAGGAAGAACTGAGTCAGATCATGCAACAATAGTATCTAAGAAACACAATGATTATTTTCGACTGTGGCATCAATGGTTGGGCCATATGAGCGAAGAAGGATTGAAGGTATTAACTAATAGCAAGTTAGTTCCTAGTCTAAAGTCTTTAAAGTTAGATTTTTGCAAGCATTGTATTTATGGAAAACAAAATAGGCGGAGATTTAAAATCGGGAGACTCACTAGTGAAGGAATTGTTGATTATATCCATTCTGATGTTTGGGGACCATCCCCTACTATTTCATATGGAGGATCATCATATTTTGTAACTTTTATAGATTATATCTCTAGGAAGGTGTGGATCTATATGTTGAAAAGTAAGGTTGATGTATTTACAGTTTTCAAGAAGTTTAGAGCTTTAGTGGAAAACAACACTGGTAGATCCATTAAATGTTTAAGAACTAATAATGGTGGTGAATTTACGTCAATGGAATTTGAAAACTATTGCAAGGAGTTTGGGATTGATAGGCATAAAACCATTGCCTATACTCCTCAACAAAATGGAGTTGTTGAACGCATGAACAAAACTCTTCTAGAGAGAGAAAGGAGTATGCTTAGTAACACCAAATTGCAACATGAACTATGGGAAGAAGAAGTAAATACAACTTGTTATCTAGTGAATCAATCACAATAAAAAACAATAGAGTGCAAGATTCCTGAAGATGAATGGAAAGGTCACCCTTGTAATTATTCTCATATTAAAGTTTTTGGTTGTGAAGCCTATGCTCTAATTCCGAAACATCAGCGTTCTAAATTAGATCCAAAATAAAAAAAGGCTTATCTTTGTTGGATATGGTGATGGTATTAAGGGGTGCAGATTGTGGGATCCTACTGCCCACAATATCACCATTAACAGAGATGTAATATTTGATGAATCATCTCTCATAAAATAAGATGTAGATGTTCAAATGAAATAGGAATAAGTACCTAAGTATCAACATATTTAGTTTGAAATCAGTTCAAATACAGATGAAAGTGAACATGAACAAGTTTTTGAAGATGTTCTTGAAGAATTTCCTATAGAGGAAGACATGGTTGATGATAACAATCAATAGAATGTGGATGAGCCACAAACTTCCCTAAGGAGATCTACGTGCGTCAAAAATCCTCCAAGAAGGTATGATGATTTTGTTTCGTCAGTTTCTTTGAGTACTAATGATGATGATCCTTTGTGCTATCAGGAAACTGTGAAGGGTTCTAACAATGATAAATGGAAAGAAGCAATGAAGTATGAAATGAAGGTATTAGAGAAGAACGCCACATGGGACCTGGTAGAACTTCCAAGAGACAGGAAATTGTAGGTTGCAAGTGGATCTACAAGCTGAGGCAGGGTGTTGATGATAAGGTGGAAAGGTGCAAGGAAAGGCTCGTTGTGAAAGGGTATTCTCAGAAAGAAGGTATTGACTTTCATGAGATTTTTTCACCAGTTGTAAAGACTGTTTCAATTTGAATTGTGTTAGCATTAGTGTTATAACTCTAATTTGCACCAAACATACTTACCTGACATCAGGCCATCCCATAAGACTTCTATGCCAAGCTAGTACTGAACAACTCTTCTTAAAAAACCCCTTTATAAAGGCCCACATGCCCTGCTCCATTACTGCATGCATGTACACGCTCGCTGCTCCAATACAATCCGCGTGTACCTACAAAAGAATGGAAAAAAGGAAAGTTCATGAACGAACACACACCTTTGGGCAAGTTAACTAAACCTTTTGGCCATGCATGACTGGTCATTTGAAAAAATACCTAGCTCCTTCTAGCCTATAAAAGAAGGGGTAAGGGTCCCATTTGAAAAGAGAAAAATCATAGTAAAGAGACTATACCCAATTGAGCATTCCCCTTCTACCAACCTTTAGCCATCCTTGTGCAAAGAGAAGTATAGAGAAAATAAGTTGGAGGACAATTAAAGAGGAGCCCATGACCAGGTTCGTGGAGCAGTGGCCGACTTCATCATTGTAATTTGCTTTAGTGAAGTTAATAATAAAGAAGTACTATTCTCGTCCCACCATATAAGGTTTTCACTGTTTATTGCGTACATGTTGATTAAATCTCCAACCCATTAATCCGTAGATCAAATGTGTGTGGAGTTCTTTTTTTGTCTTTTGTGAATGCAAGTCAGCCTTGGGAGGAGAGTTGTAGTCAAAGAGCGACCAAGCATGAAGAGGGATCGATATCAAACATCGGAAATAAGGTATGTTCACTTGATCTTCTTAACTACGTATTTTCTTAAGAATAATGGGGATTAGGTCTGGGATGATGGTAAAAAGTAGGAATCTTTAGGTCTTTTATTCATGCATGATAAAACCCTAAGTGCTTGTCCGTAGAGGGATTTCCCACTCACAACAGAATTGGCGACCATACTGGGGATCTCTCGGGTTTTATGGGGATACTTTTTTGATAGTTTTAAATTGGTTTTATCACATTTTTTCTGAGTTTCTACAAGAGTCTAAGCTAGTAGGGATTATGGTATTCCATACTAGTATTCTCTTCTTTCTTTACGTGGATGATTTTTATTTTACGGAAGTCACAGAGGTACGCGCGGCCGAAGGCCTGCATGCGTGTACCCACACATTACCTTCACACAGCCCACGTGCACACACTAGCTGATGATGTGTCAGTCACGTGTCTGAGTTCAGAAATGTTTTTTAGAGAGGGAGTCATCCTCTCCCCTGTCATAAGTGATCCTTCTCAGGGGTTTTCTAGATTTCATTCTGGTCTTTGTTTTTGCAGTTTGTAGCTTAGGTACCACCTTAGATTGGTTTTGTTCTATGAATTTCTCCTTGAATTATTTTTTTTTTTTTGTCAAAGTAAGTTTCTGAGTCTTCAAGGGACTCTAGTTCTCAATACCAGTAGTCTCTGCCAGTGTTTGATTGCTTGTTTTTTTTCTTTTTTGAAGAATTAAAAAGGTACACACGGCCTGTATAAGGCTTTCATACATGTACACATGCTTTGACCTTACACAACTCATGTGCACACGATGGTTGTTGAACTGTCAGGAACGTTCCTATTGAGAAAATTTTTGTTTAAGGAGAGGTAGTCATCATCTTCCTTATCAAGAGTTATACCTCTCAGGGATTGCCTTGATTTAATATTGGTCTTTGTCATAGCAGTCGACAACTTAGGTCTGATTACAACATAGCTTTCTTTTTTCACTAAAAGATTTCTTCTGTTTCTTAATTTTTTTAACTTATTTTTAGCTTGAAATTTTAAGAAAAATGAGTTGCATTTTGAAAATGTTTCTTCTTTTCAAATCATGCATTCATCAGTTTCTTTTAGAATCTTTTGTTATTTCTTCTTTGATTGGAATAAAATATAAAAAAAAAAAACTTAGTTTGTTAGATCTCTTTCTTTCCTGGCATTTTCTTTTCATTGTTATTTGAAAAAGAAAAGAAATTAGCATAGTGTTGTGTTTTCTTCTCATCTTAAAAGAATTTCAAAATATATATATATATATATATATAATCATTCTTTGCCAGTGTTCATATAAGTTTTAGCATTTTTCACAAGAGTCTTAACACCATCAGTTTAACTACCATACCCTTTTGAGTAAATCAAGCTAGTAAGAAGAACACTAATTAAAATTTACTAGACTTTATGTTTGTAAGGTCCATCAACTAGATTAGGCGAGAGCCTTGATTTAGGTTGGAGAGGAAACTCTTTAAGGCTATAAAACAAACATACGAGTCTATGCTAAGGAGTGTAGAAGTCCAGTAATGTGAAAATTATCCGAGACCCCCCTCTAACACAACAGGTAAACACGAGGTCGCGTGTAGAAAAGTAGTGGAGATAACCCCTCCAAAGTCAGACCAAGCGTAGTGGGGAACGCATATAGAGGACTTGTCTTGGGATTCTGTTGACCACATTTGCAACGGAGCTTCATGGGTCTCGAATCCATTCGATGTCCTCAGTCATCGAACACTTTCTTTCGATACCCTTGATAGGTTTCAGGCTTTCTACCCTACTCATTATGGTCCACCCGACTGTCAATTGTACCCGCCTGGTGATTGTTTACAAGCTAGAAACCTAGTTGTCTTTATTTTATGGACTTACACAGGTGACCGCAGGGGTATATTGCAGTACCTTGGGAAAACATCGAGCCATTCTTTGTAGAGTATACCCGGAGGGTTCTTCCATATTCGAGTTTCACTTGCACCGGTAAGTTTCTCTAGTGTTGGTTAGTGTAATTGTTCTTCCAACTAGTTAGTCGTTTGCTTGATTTTCCTTTACGAACTTTTAGTGTGTGCTTTGTGCTCCCTAGTTTTCCATAGTGAGTTAGTCAGTTGTGGATTTGGGCCTTTGACCTAGGGTGGTAGACTGCCCACTCCACCGGTTGAGAGGACTTTTTAGTCTTCCTCTTAGAAACGTGGAACTGCCTCTTTATAGCCGTTGTTTTGATAACACTGGTTCTTCAGAGTCAATGTGTGAGACTTTTACGGACTTGAACGATCTCGCTAAGGGAGAACCTATGCATAAGATATTCATGGCTAAATTTTCCGATGATACCAACCAAGGAACCCCTTCGCAATGGGATTCTTGTGATTTTCCTTTCTTTGAAAACATTGGTGTCCCTTTGATGGCCACTTTATACATTCCTGGGTTGAATGTGGGACTACCAATTTGGTTGGGTACCATTCCAAATGTCTTGAATTCTCTTGACGCTTCTCAGTTAAGCACCTTAACTCATGGGAACCCTGTTGATGTTTCTTCATCAGTAAAGTCTTCTCTTCCTCCTTCTCCTACCTTTGGTGAAAGTACAATTACTAGTAATTGGAAGTCTAAATGAAATAGAAAGAGGAATAATAGGAATAAGAAATCACCAACCTCTATGAGTCATGTTGGAGATAGGTCGACAACCTCTGCAATTCACATTGAAGACCAACACCCAACCTCTGCAAGTTATGCTAGGGGCACACACCCACCCTTTGGAAGTCTTGCCGGGGGAAAAATTCCAGTCACTGCTAGCCATACTGGTAATAGGTTTGTAGCCTCTACAAGTCATGTTATTGACCCATCACTAACCTCTGCAAATCATGTTGGAGATGTGAAACCAACCACTGCTAGTCATGATAGGGGCATTAATTCTGTTGAGAAACCTAGAAGGATAGGATGTAAGCCTAAGTTCCCTTGTAAGCTTTGCAAGGGAGATCACCTTACTCATTTGTGCCCTCCCATTCTAGAGGTACAAAGATTGTGGTCCCTGTCTGCACGATCTTTTGATTCTGATTCTTTTGAGGTTTCCTCGCAGTCTATTCAACCATTGGTTGAGAACGTGGTCACGCTGATGCAGTCATTGCCTGATCCCACTCCTCTTTTGGGGGCTGAGGTTCATTTAGACCTTGTAGTCTCTTAGCCTATTCAACCATTGATTGAGAAAGTGGTCATGTCAATGCAGTCATCGGCTGATCCCACTCCTCGTTTGGGGGGTGAGGTGACTTTAGACCTTGTAGTCTCTCATCCTATTCAGCCACTAGTTGCAAAAGCGTTCATTCTGATGCAGTCATCGGATGATCCCACTCTTCTTTTGGGGAGTGACGTGTCTACAGACTATGTTTTTAGCATTTCCAGTTTAGTATTTTCAGAACAAGGGGGCCTTCCGCTCACTCCGATCACACCCCCTCCAAACCCTAGGATGGTTTCCTTTGATTGGAATGACCTTGTTGAGCCTCGTCTTCCTTCCTCTGCACCATTTCAAATAAGGGTTGAATTTAATTCAACAAACATTTATCGATGTATTGTGGATGAAGGAGCCTCTGCAAGTATTTTATCCTCCTCAGTTTGGAGAGTCTTGGGTTCTCCCAATCTTGTGTTTGCTTCACATCATGAGTTGTTGGCTTTTGACAGATGTCCTAGTGAATATTTGGGGGTTCTTCTTCAGTTTCCTATCTCGTTAGGTGGGAAGATTGTCCGTGTCGATGTTATAGTGGTGCAAGGCCCGTTAGATTTTAATATGCTTCTCGAGTGTGATTATGTATATTTTATGAACGTTGTGGTATCTACGGTCTTCCAGGTGATGTGCTTCCCTCAAAATGGAAGCATTGTCACTATTGACCAGTTGGCATATGATAATCACCATCCTAATTCAACGTTAGTTCAAGCTGCCCCTTTATATGTTCCTAGTGTTCATGTAGACTCTGTTGGCATGTTTTACAGGAAGCGTATGCTTGTCATTGATGGCAAGTACAACAACGATGATGGCTTGAGTATAGGAGCATGATCAACAACACAGTGATAATGGGGAGGAGCAACAATAGTGATCATTGGATCAACAATTCAGAATTCCCGATGGCTGTCAGATCTCAATGTACAAAAGAGGAGTGCACATATATGGAGGATAGATTTCGGGCATTAGATCCAAGTGTAGGGTCCGACCACCATTGGATCCAGGACATCCTGCACGTTCTTTAAAGTGCTAGGAGAAGCGGGCTTACAAAATCCCAAAATCAGGAGGACCATCCATCTTCGGGAAGGACACATGGACACAGATCATCATTTCGCTGACTGGAAAGTCAAAGGTATGAAATGCTCCAGTCTTTCACCTCGTGAAATTGCAAAATGATCTGAGCCATCAGATGAAGGTTTGATCTAAACCATTGATCCCACTCCATTTCGGAGTTTCGCGGATCGAGAGTTGGAGATGTCAAAGACTATTAACCACAGGAATCTCGAAATCGCGATATGCGAAATTGCGAAATGATCTGAGCCATCAGATCAAGGTTTGATCTGGACCATTGATCCCACTCCATTTTGGAGTTTCGCAGATCAAGAGTTGGAGATGTCAAAGAATATCAACCACAGGAATCCCGAAATTGCGATATGCAAAATTGCAATTTAATCGCAGCCGTCAGATCAAGATGTGATTTGGACCGTTGATCCGACTCCATTTCGGAGTTTCGCGGATCGAAACTTTGAAGTGATAAGAACACTAAACATCAAGAATGTTGAAATCACAAAATGCAAAACTGAGAAATGATCTGAGCCGTCAGATCAAGTGTTGATCGGGATCGTTGATCCCACGCCATTTCAGGGTTTCGGGGATCGTGACTTGGAGATTCAAGATGCCTCATCTCTAGATTCATGAAATGTGAAATCGCGAAAGAACTTTAAGCATAAGGCTGTGATAACAACCCTTGGTCACATCAGCGAGAGATGGAGGAAAGAGCTAGAGCAACCAAGCACCTTTTCGGGGATCGCGACTGGGAATGTCGAAACACATGGTCACACGAATGTCGAATTGCCGAATGCCAAAATGACGAAATGAATGCAAGATCCCATGGAATCAATCCAACGGTGCAAGTGAATTTGAAAAATATCGAAGGGATATTGTAGCACGACACAGTGTAACTGCAAGAAACCACTGATGGTTTCTGCCAGAGGACTCAAAGACACTTTGGGGGTGATTGACAGAGGAGCTGAAGAGTCTCTGGGAATCTTCAAGAGGGATGAGGATGTTTGTGGAGGCGATTGACAACTGGATGAGCATTGAGGCCTATAACTAGAACAGAGAATGTGAGCTCGACTGTCACAGAGAAGACGAAGAGTCTAAAACTACCAGAGAGGCTAAGGAATCTTAGTATAACATACTGTGATGCTGAATGAGTGGTAAACGACCAGAGAAGCTGAAGAGTCATGATGATGATCAGACAGAGCACTCGAGTTGTGGAGGAATTTTGCGCSGAGTGAACATGCAGAGGCATTGCGAATATTGCATAAACAAAGACAAYAGAGACTATAAGAATGATGAACAAAGAAGAGATAAGGGTTGTCGCTGTGTAGGAGAATTCAGGGGTGTACAAGGAGGTAGAGMGCAAGAGCAGAAATGCACAGTCAAGGAATAGTGCATTGAAGGGATATGGCGCATAGAGCATAAAAGGCAGAAGAACAGAAAGTGACAGAGGTGTGCAGAAGACATTGATGCACATAGGGCAGAGCAGTGTAACAGAACAACGACAAGGCTGGTAAGCCATTCAATAATTTTATATCGCTGTAATAAGTTTTAGTAAACAATAATGTATAATTCAGGGTAGTTGGGAGGAGCTAGGGAGGACTGGTGTCCTCGGAGGTTCAAGTGGGTGCTTGAACATAGAGAGTTGGTGCTTCCTTCTAGTTGGTGCTAGAGAAATCAGGGAGTTGGTGCTTCCTTCTAGTGGGTGCTAGAGAAAATAGAGAGTTGGTGCTCTCAGAAAGTAGCAACTTGCAAAACTGAGGTTGTAGCCTCATTATGAGTTGGTGCTCATATGTATGATAATGTAAAGAATGTAACTATTACTTATCATATAATGAAAAAAAAGGTTTTTACCCTGTATGGGTTTCCTCGGGAAATATCTATCTCTGTGTTTCTCATATATGTGCCTAATGCTGAATATGTCAACGTTTATTTCCCTGCATGATTGTCATCATCATTGAGTGCCTTGTAAAGTTTTTAAAATAAGCATAATTGTTTAAGCATGGTAACAACTAGTTGACCCCCCCTCTCAGTGGTACAATAGACTCCACCCTGCCATAGGTTAATTATGTGGCATCTTATCCTCTGTGTTCAATAGCTTATGAGCAGGAACCTGTGCAATCATGTTTTCCTTCTCGAGACTTGGAATCAACAATTGATCCATTGCTGTATCCAATGGGGGCATGGGAGCCCTTGCTTCCCCCTCTCGGTCAAAGTGGGCTTGAGTATCCTTCTGAGTCTGATATCGTTGTTAGTATATCCTCAAGCCCTCGTGATCGTGATTCTTCGCTGATAGACTCTGTCAGTCCTAGTCATAACCTCCATCATCATATGGAGTATGGTCAGTTTACTTCACCCTTTGGGACTGTCAACCCTCGTTTGCATGATTTCTCAGATTTTGAATTGCCTTCAGATGAGGCTATCCTTGAAGCCATGACTATGGTTTCTATACCGCAAGAGGACTTACATCGTGGTTTGTGTTTTATTTCCTTTTGGTAGACTTCCCAAGTTGACTATCGAAGAGACTCTTGGTCTGAGCCTAGAAGCGGGCTCTACCTCAACCAATTTCATACATGAGTCGTAGCCCCCACGAGTCTTCTTTTAAGCCCTTTTCAGATGCTGCAAACATGAAAAGATTGCCTAGCGATCTTATGGCCTTTCACGCTCGTTAAATTGAAATTTGAAGTCATGTCTATCCGATGGTAGTTTACCCATTTTTTGGTCTGGATGGTCAACTATACGAACAAAGGTATACTCTAGAGGCCTCGGATCTCTAGAAGAGTATTCTCAGGTATAATTTTAACCCTTTTTTGGGCCCGAGGGACTAAATTTACAAAAGATGAATCCCCACTGAGTCCATAGTTAAGCTCTTTTCAGACTCCCTAAAATTGAAAAGATCATCGAGTGACCTTATTCTTTCACACTCATTAAAATGGACCAGAAGAACATTCCTAGCAGATTCCATAGTTAAGCTTTTTTTAGACTCCTTAAAAATGAAAAAATGAGCGAGTGATCTTGTTGTTATCACACTCGTTAAAATAGTTTTGAATAGACGTCTGGTCGATGCTAGTTTACCCCTTTTTCAAACTGACTAGACTACCTTTGAAAAAGGTACCCCATCGGACTCTCTAAATATGAAAAATCGTCGAGATTACCTTCTCTGGGCTCATTAAACTTACATCGAAGGACGTTATCATTGTGTGTTTTGTTAACCGCATTTGCATACCTACAGCTTTGGTCTAATGCCAGCTCCATGTTGCTCTCAACTGAACCATCTAAAGCATGCCTTATACGCAAGCCCTGTAGCACTTTGTCTTTGCTTCTTGACAGCTTTGGCCCCAAAAGGGATTTTTCCCAAGTGTCCTTGCTTTGAACATCAATCTTGTCCTTGCACCTCAAACTCGTATGTTTGCGACACTAATTCCTCCTTTGTAACATAACATTATTTTATTCTTTTTCCAAAATTATTGAAAAAGACAAAAAAAAAATATCAAATATACCCCAAAAAGAGGAGGGGAAAAGTATTTTCTTTGTATTGGCAGCACAATGAGTTGCCCTTCGATAAAGCACAACCTTACATTTGTTCGTCAAGCCCTGAGATTTAATATGACCTTAGGAAGTTGTTATCGCTACATTGAGTTGTGTCCTCCTCCATTTGGTTATTTTTCCAGACATATGGAGAGATGGCCTTGCCTCCTGCCTCGTGAACTTATGTTAATTCCATGCTGCCTGAGTCTCATCATTTGTCGTGCTATTGTCCAAGGGAATTTTTTCCAAGCCTGAATCGGCCCCTCTGCATTTTGTCGCTTTCCCTCATGCTTGACCATCCTGAAATTCCAATCAAGTCTGTGTTTGAAATCAATGAGGCCTCCAGTCTGATCATCAAGATTCTCTAGTCCATGACCAACGAGTCATCGAAGACCTATGGATAGTAAATTCATACACTCATATTACACTCCTACCCAAGTTTTGAAGATTTTGAAGTTGTTTCTCGATCTTTGAAGACCTCATCTCCATCCATCAGGCCTTATCAGCTTCTAGAAGATGGATACTATACATGTATATCTTTTTTATTTTGAGATGTAGATCCATTGTGTATTTCTCATGGCTACACTTTATATAGTTATATGACATGGATCTACAGTGTATTTGATTGGTAGCCATGATTTTGTTTCATCCCGAGCATGGGTGTGTCCACCTTGGTGAGACAATTATTATTTTACAGATGACACCTCCCGATTTTTGGTCCTTGGGCTCACCATTTTGGTACGTTGATAAAGATTGGTAATGTATTTTGGCCATCAGATTCTCTTCTTCCCTCACACATTAGGGGGCATCTATTATAACTCTAATTTGCACCAGACATAATTATCTAACATCAGGTCATCCCATATGCCTTATTTGTCAAGCCAGTACTGAACAACTCTTCTTAAAAACCCCCTTTATAAAGGCCCACGCGCCCTGCCCATTACTGCACGTGTGTACACGCTAGCTACTCGAATACAGCCTGCGTGTACCTAAAAAAACACGGAAAAAAGAAAAGTTGTTGATGTAACACACAACTTTGGGCAAGTTAACTAAACCTTTCGGCCATGCATGACCTATCATTTGACCAAATACCTAGCTCCTTCTAGCCTATAAAAGAAGGGGTAGGGGTCCCATTTGAAAAGAGAAAAATCATAGTAAATAGACTATACCCAATTGAGCATTCCCCTTGTCCCAACCTTTATCCATCCTTGTGCAAAGAGAAGTATAGAGAAAAGAAGTTGGAGGACAATTGAAGAGGAGCCCAGGACCAGGTTCGTGGAGAAGTGGTCGGCTTTTTCATTGTAAGTTTCTTTAGTGAAGTTAATAATAAAGAAGTACTTTTCCCATCCCACCATATGAGGTTTTCATTGTTTATTGCATACATGTTGATTAAATCTCTAACCCATTAATCTGTAGATCAAATGTGTGTGGAGTTCTTTGTTTGTCTTTTGTGAATGTAGGTCAGCCTTGGGATGATAGTTGCAGTCAAAGAGCGACCAAGCGTGAAGAGGGATCGATATCAAACGTTGGAAATAAGGTATGTTCACTTGATCTTCTTAACTACGTATTTACTTAAGGATAATAGGGATTAGGTATGAGTTGACAGTAAAAGGTAGGAATCTTTAGGTCTTTTATGCATGCATGATAAAACCCTAAGTGCTAGTCCATAGAGGGATTTCCCACTCACAATAATAAGTTGCATTGTTTGATTTGGAGTTGGAGCAACTAGATGTTAAGACTGTTTTCTTACATGGAGATTTGGATGAGAAAATTTACATGGAACAACCTGAAGGGTTCGTTTTGAATCGAAAAAAGAAATTTATTTGTAGGCTCAAGAAATCATTGTATGGTCTGAGGGAGTCGCCTAGACAATGGTACGAGAAATTTGACTCTTTCACGGTGAGCCAGAATTATACAAGGAGTGAGTATGATCATTGTCTCTACTTTAAGAAATTGAATAATGGCATATATGTTATTGATGATAATGGCATATTCATTAGAAAACAAAAGCATAACTAAGATCAACAGGTTAAAGGCTTAGATGGCTAGGACATTCGATATGAAAGATCTAGGAGCAGCATGGTAGATTTTGGGCATGGAGATATTTAGAGATAGGAGGAATGGTAATATTTGGTTGTCACAATAGAAGTATGTTGAGAAGATACTTTTGAGGTTTGGTATGAATGATGTGAAACCAGTTTCAGTCCCTTTGGTTTCCCATTTTAAGATTTCTTCAAGTTTATTTCTTAGTACAAAAGAAGAAAATGAATATATGTCTCGAATACTATATGCTAATGCAGTAGGAAGTTTAATGTATGTGATGGTTAGTACAAGGCCAAGCATTTCACATGTAGTTGAGCTTGTCAGGAGGTATATAAAAAATCCAGGTAAAGAGCATTAGGTAGTTTGAAATGGGTTCTTTGGTGTCTGAGGGGCACAAGTGATTACTGTATCACCTATAACAATGGTCGTGAGTTAATCTATGGATATGTTGATTCTGATTTTGTAGGTGATTTGGACAAGAGAAGGTCAACTTCAGGGTATGTCTTTACTCTTGCAGGTGGAGCTATTAGTTGAATGTCAAAGCTACAGAACATTGATGCTTTATCAAAGCTATTAGTTTGGTTGAAAAGTTTGTTTGGTGAGTTTGAAAGGATGCAGGACAAAATAAAGTTACTTTGTGATAGTCAAAGTGCTATTCACTTGGCTAAGAATCCAACCTACCACAATAAAACAAAACATATACCTATCAAGTACCATTTTGTAAGACAGGTCATCGATGAATGTGGAGTCTCTTTTGAGAAAGTTTATAAAAAAGAGAATTGCGTAGACATGTTCACAAAACTAGTATTGTTAGAGAAGCTACAATGGTGCTTGGATTCTCTTGGATTGCATAAAAGGTGATGAACAAAAGAAGGAGCAAGGTATCAGGTTAATTTTTGTGAAGGTGGAGATTGTTGGAAATAGTGACGACGAATTTCCAAGTTTAAGATTCTAGATCCTATAAATCAGTGATTGGTTGTAACCAATGAGACAAAATTAGAGATGCATTTTCAATAATCCATTCTTTTGTAACTATGTATTCTTATATATTTTGTAAGCTGGTAGAAGCAGACAGGAGCGTGAGTGAGCTATTGTAATCTCCTTGATCTGAATAAGAAGACAAATGCTTGGTGGACGTAGCCCAACATTTGGGTGAAACATGTAAATCTCTATGTTTCTTGTCTTATATATTTTGTAAGCCCGTAGAGGCAGACAAGAACGTGAGTGAGCTGCTGTAATCTCCTTGATCTGAATAATAAGACAAATGCTTGGTTGATGTAGCCCAACATTTGGGTGAACTACGTAAATCTCTAGGTTTCTTGTCTGTGTATTTATTGATTGTCTTATATGATATCTGTGTTTTGGCATTTACAATTACAACATGTATGCATCATAGTAGTCCAAAATAAAGAGCCTCTTTGAGGCAACAACCTGCATCAACGTTTATTGATTTGAAATATCAATAATAGAATCGAGAACATAGTATAAGAATAACGTAAAACCTGACGAACCTGCCCCACAGAGAGGTCATCGAGGAACTTTTCTATGTGTTGCTCGGTGATTGAACTCTTCTGTGGCCCGTAGATATTTGGGTCCAAGCTACTGGATGGGGGAAATGTCTGTCACAAGTAAAATCCGATTACTGGCAAAATACCATCGAAGATCCTTGGCCTCTTCCTATATAAATGGGAAAAACTTGTATATAAATGGGACAAACATTATTAACGAGTAACTGAATTACTTGTAAGCATTGAAACATCATCGGATTCAAGCCAGCGAGCGCCTGCTGTGCAAACTCAAGATCGGCCTTTCACGCACGCGCACTCATTAGCTATGGCAAACAAAATTCATTTGAGCAAGAGAACTTTTCTGCGACCGAAAAACAAGGAGCTGAGTTTAATAGAGCCCAGGGGGTAAAATATTACTACATTCTGACCTTCAAAAACTCGAGGGCGCACAAAATCTATCAGTGGATTATGCTTGGCAGCTTCTAGTATTCCATGCACAATCTGAAGGGGATGCTTGTGCTGAAGAAGTTTCCTTGGTGAGTTATATGGATTTTGAAATCCCCGAACGTAGAGCTGTTCAATTTGTTTGAACATTTCGAAGGCAGTTTCAGATCCATCAGTGATAGCAGGCACAATCAGGTTGGCAAAAGCATTGATGGTGTGTGCTCCAAAATCAGGGAAATCCGTATGAGGGAACCTTTCGTCCAGTGGAACGAAGATCACTTTCGGGGCAGTGTCTAGGCTTTCAGATTTTGGGATCTGCATACAAATTTCAAGCTGTAAGAAATATAATCTACTATGTCATTATATTATCCAGCGACTTAAATTTCTGTTACTACGAACAAGACCTAATTAAATTTTTTCCATCATGTTCAGTGATACGGGGAGGACGAAAATTCTCCTCCATCAAACCCATATCTATTAAACATTAATTCTCTAGCTGCAACCTCAAACTTGGCGTATCAAACACTGAAGTCCTCCACCCAACTCCTTTCTACTAAACATTAAAGTCTCTACCAGCAATCCCAAACTTGGCGTATCAAATAAAGTCCAAATATACAACCTAGAGCTTGATAACCTAAATGATCATCTCCTTAACCATAAAAAATGTCACAATGGAGTCCATTCTCACCTGATCTTTAATAAACACTTTTGTAATTGTAACCGGGCTGAGATGAAATGCTTCAAAACATGGTGTATATAAATCCGAATACTACCATGGGCATGAAAAGGGCTAAATGTTATACCTGTTTTACTTGCTGGGCGGACTGTCCTGCATCTTCTAGGATATGGGAAGTCCTTGGATCCACCCAACACTAGTCTTAGCAGTTCTAGACTGCTGTCAGGGTCCCCAATATCGTTGTAGATGGCATAATCATATATCCGATCAAATACTTTCCCTCTTCTGCTCCATTTCCTCGTAGTTCCACCAGCTCTTGCTCCCTCAGTTTCTTTAAGCCTTCTGGTGTCCTCGGGTAGGTGGCTCTTATCATAGGACGCACTAGTCAACATTAATTTATCAACCCATTCTTGATTGGAATTGAAGACCTTAAGCTATAAAATGATTACCTGGAAAAGAACTGCATAATACACCATACCTTATTAGAGAAGAAAATACTATCTGTTTTGCTGGTACCATAGGGAGTAATCCAGGAGTTCCACTTAAAGTTCAGTTTACCTTGACCAGGGATATCAAGAGTTAGAGATTTCAGAAAGAACTGTCGTGAATGCATATTCTTTATGAGGAATGCTCCCGGAACTCCCAGACCAAAGTTCCAGTTGAAGGTGATTTCGTAGTGTCTGTCGCTAGCTATGGGTCCATCGAAGGGATTCCACTTTAAATAAGACGTTTCGCCAGCCGTTTTTCCCAATCCCGTTTCTGCCATAATACATTGATTCGTACAAAGGTTATAACAGAAGAACGGTAAAAAGGTAGCTATTATATAAAACGCCATGGAAACCGTCAAAACCAAATAGAGGGGCATCATTGAAACGCATTGACTGATTTACCTGGATCAAGCTGGTCGCTGCTCACCAGCTGGAGGGACACTCTGTTGCCCACCAACTCAGATGCCTCATTGGCCAGAATTGCAGAGTAATCAGTAGC
Organism: Picea mariana; assembly: GCA_032191745.1. Taxonomy (NCBI): domain Eukaryota; kingdom Viridiplantae; phylum Streptophyta; class Pinopsida; order Pinales; family Pinaceae; genus Picea; species Picea mariana. Next base: position 177,693 of record JASDQU010099763.1, on the reverse strand, counting down.
GTTGAGAATAGATACCTCTTTCAGTATCACTTCTCCAGGAATTTTTGCTCTAAGACCTTTTTAACAGAGCTTTCCGTTGCAGAGGCTTCTTTTCTGATGTTGAAGGCAAATCTTCTGTACTGGACTTTCCTCTGCTTCAAAACCTTATATTTAAAACCGGCTGAGAATTGCCTGTCGCTTCTCCATGGCTGGTTACTGGAACAAGCATAAAAATGGCAAAAGCCAGATGGGTTTGGCCTCTGGCTCCCAAAATAGCTCAGAGTAGACATGGGACTCCTCAATAGACTCTTTGTGATGCAGACCCCCCTTCTCTCCTTGGGGTTGCTCGACCTCCTGGTTAAGGATCGTTAATTATTCTCGAGTTGGATCAGCTCCTCGGAACCTTGTTGTTCTCAAACCCATAACATATGCCTTGTTATCACCCTCAGGGTTTTTATGGTCACGATCTGATCGTTACCGATCTATCCGTCAATTGACGGTTCACAAAAATTGCGGTCTACCAATGTGCTCACTCTTTATCAGAGAGCCATGTCCCTGCAATCAACAAAGTGCTTGCCCAAATCCTTTAAATCGTGGTCGTTGATCCCCTATATCAACAAGACCAACGGTCTTGGCAAATTGCGGGTTGCGAACTAGCATGCTCGCTAAATTTTCCTCCACTGCCCGCAATGGCTCCTCACCGTCGATTTTTTGTTGTCAGATCGACGGTCAAGACCACTTCGGGACTCCCCGATTTGGGAGCCTCAACTTTCCCCACACTCGATTCCTCCCGTAGTGCCTTCACCCAGAGTTTATGATTCGTTGACACGTGTCTCCCACAGATCAACAACTAACGTTAACTCTAGCTCTTCAGGCTTCGAGAGTTTCAAACTCTCTGCATTTGCTTCCTCTTGAGGTACTTCCACTAGAAGTACAATATCTTTTGACACTTGTCCCCCTAGATCTGATGACCACTATCCACTTCGACTTTTCAGACTTCGAGAGTTTCAACCTCCTATGCACTCGTTCCTCCCAGAGTGATTTCACCTAAAGATGATGGATACCCGCCACGTGTCCCCCTCACAATAGATGGTTTCGATCTACTCCGGCCTTCGGAACTTTCAGAGTTTCAACTGCATGCGCACTCGTTCCTCCCAGAGTGATTTCGCCCGAAGATGATGGATTCCCGCCATGAGTCCTCTGCAACGAACGATTGCGATCTATTTCGGCCTTTAGGACTTCCAGAGTTTGTCACCCTCCGCACTTGGAATCCTATAAAGTGAATTTTCCCAGAGTCTCAGATCTGTCAACACGTATCTCCTGGAAACCAATAACCTGGATCTACTTCGACCTTCGGCTCTTCGACGATTTTGCTTTCTCCTTATCCACAAAACTTTCGAAGCACTTTCGCTCTGGAGTTATGGATCTTCTGCTACTTGTCCCTCTGAATGATGGACAATCCTTGGTCTCTTTAGAACTTCAGCGAATACTCGCTCCAATGTGCACACAAAGACGTAAAACTCGTGCGCCCTTCCCAGATCCAACGATATGGAATGATCCCACTCTCTCCTGGATGGATCTTAGCCAATGGTTTGTGAAACCTTCAGAGCTTCACTCCCTTTGAAGATTTGTCGCCTCTATCTCTCCTAATATTTTATCTCTCGGACACTTTGACTCCTTAGAATGTTACTTCAACAATTAGTTGAATTTCGGTTGTGTGCACTCCTTGCAGCAGAATCTTACACAGGACTTAGCTTCTTATGGGCGATTGTGCACGCCTTGCAGTAGTCTCTTTGCAATCTTTGTAAATGAAAGTTTCGCTATCTCTTCTGAGCTTATGAGTCGAAGTAGACTCTGTCAACGCACTCATTGTGGACTGTATACACACCTTGCATGAACCCAACGAAGAGAAACAATCAAAACTTACTCAAACACTTCACAGTTTCATATACTCAACCACGGATCTCATTCATTCATGAAAACAAAATAACAACAAATTGTAAACAATAGTGACACCATGCATTTGGATGAATTTTCCTCTGTTATATTCATTCAAATGTAAATGGCTACAGTTATGATAAAACAAGAACTAAAAATTCAACAACAACTAAATCTCAACAATCTCCTACCAATTTGCATCAGCCTCATTCGGGCATACAAACCTTTATTTATCCTAGAGGGCTCCTAGGGTTCCCTCCAACTACTCGTCTACTCGAGAAAAAAAAACTAACTGCTACTTAGTTTCCGTTACATTAAAGTCTAAGAGTGAAACTCCCAAATCACTCGTGATCATTCAGCTGCCAAGTATTTGAACTTCTTCAGTTTTTCAATCAGTTCCAAAAATATTGACAAGAAACGCCAGCGTTTAAGATTCCCAAATAATTCAAAAGGCACGTTATGGTGCTGAGTTTTTCCTCCACGTGTGCTTGCTGGAGACGCTCCTGCATCACTTTGCATCCATTCTCTTCTCTGGCCTGGTTGAAAATCACCACTCAAGAACTTGGTTTTAACAACCATGCACCGGAGAGAATTTGTGAAAGTTGTGCATTCTTCCAATGAGCATTACTGCCTATTTGTAGATCCTGTGGAGGCTGTGGGGCGGGTTAACATGTCTTTTTCCTCTTATTATTTATTTTTTTAATAAATTTAAGGAACACTACTTTTTTCGTGCCTAGCTTAGGCCTGAATCTACCTCATGTTTATCATATGAATGAATTACCATGGCCTTATTGACTAAGTGGTCCGGTATATTTTGGAGGAGAATTTTCCATCGAAACGTAATGTAGTAGAAATCAACAAATGCTATTATTTCTATCGAACCTGATTGGAGGATGGTGTTCCTGTGGTCACAACTTTTATCTTCATTAGCGAGATGTCGAGATCGTTTATGAAGAGACGTGTTACCTATTCTGTCAAAATTTAATGATGTTTCTAGTCACGACAATACAAACTGGAAAGTAATGGAGAAACCATGTTTTCCGTAGTCAAGCATTTTTTTTTTCAAACACCTCAACATTATCTTCAGGTTTAAGCAAAAAGTTTATCGCCCATTTAATAGATTTAACTCTTGCATCTAATGAATTTAACACTGTAATAGTCTAAACGTTCTACATTATTTTTTTTATTTTTTTTGGATGTTTTGCATTTAATGCATTTAACATTGCAGTAGTCTAAACATTCTATCTTTTGGATGTTTTGCATCTAATGCATTTAACATTGCAGTAGTCTAAACGCTCTATCTTTTGGATGTTTCTCCGTAATTTTTTTTTGTTTGATTTTGCCAGAAATTCAGTGATGAATTATTGGATCTATAGATTTGAGTGGTTAAGTTTTTATAATTCTAATATCCCAAGTTTTTCAACACACCGAATCCATTTATACATTCATAAATACAATTTAAACAATAGAAAATAACGATTTTATCCACATTTACTTCCTGACCAAACCTCCCCTCAAAAAAATGTTATTCACTGGTGCCTATTTGTCAACACTTCTAACACATCTAAAATCTAACCTCTTTGTCAATGTTATTGACGGGTGCCTATTTTTCAACAATTCTAACACATCCAAGATCTGGCCTATGTAATTATGGTAACAAAAAAGGCCACTCACATAGTATAAGAGATATATACTTCATATCAGTTGTTGATATCTTCGTCTTTACTATGTCCATGATAATGCGCAAGTTACCATTAATACCCAATTAATAGCTAACCATGTTCGATATAAACTTTAATCTTTACCATGTGGATCGCAAAATTTTCAGTATTATAATCTATCATTGATATCCACTTAACCCGATCACATGTAAGATATATATACATGTTACAAATTGCACGGCGACTTCTATATAAGCTTTAACATTTAACATTTAGTTATTAGTCTATTTAATGCATTTTTAATTTTGCTTACATTATATTGAATATAAGCAATAAAGTTATATGATATTTAACTTAACTTTAAAAAATTGAATATTAATTAATTCAGCATCAAGCAGGAACTTCTAAGACCACCAAAAGTACACATGGCATAGGAAGTAGGGTAAAGTTGAAATTCACACGAGATGATCATACCCTAATTAACCTTGCAATCCATAGAGTTAACCTCTCTTCTTAAAAAGAAATGTCACTTTTCAATGTACATCCATCAATGTGCAAAGGGATTAATCTCTAAACAAAAGCACTAAGAAATTGATTTCCTCGGTTTATTGGCAATATTTATATCTAGTACCTATAGCTTGCAATATAGCCATTTTATAATAATAAGAAAAAGTCCATAGCTAAAATCATGTTATTCCCTTTAATTAAGATATAATAATAATAAAAAAATCAAATATGTCTTATGTTATATTTAAGTTATTTGTTTTGTGATTTATTTCCTAACAACTAGTATTAGAGCCAAAGGTTTGGCTATTAAACTTGGAGGAAAAAAATAGGGTTTGTGGTTCATGGTTCGGGAAGTTTAATGATCAAAATTAGCAACTCTGGAAGATGCAAATGGATGACTTTACGTATTAATTTTTTTTTTCTTTTCATTGGGAGGAACAACAAAGAAGTCGACGACTATGAAAAATGAAGAATGAGAGATTCTTGATAGAAAGGAACTATGAAAAATACAGGTGTGCCTAGCATCGTCGGTGGCCTTCAACATTTCAAAAGAAAAGATAGCAGATGATCTGATGAAGGAATTGTCTAGACTGTATGAAAAACCCTCAACGTCCAACAAGGTATTTCTTGTGAAGCATTTATTTAATATGAAGATGTCAGAAAGTGGGTTTGTTGTTGATCATTTAAATGAGTTTATCACAGTCACAAAATAGTTAAGTTCTTTAGGAGTAAGATTTGATTATGAGGTTAGGGCTATTTTGATTTTTTGCTCATTACCGAAAAGATAGAATAACTTGGTCATGGTTGTGAGTAATAATGTCTCTGGTTCAAATAATTTAAAGTTTTATAATGTTGTTGGTGTTATCCTTAGCAAGGAAATGCAACAAAAAAACATAGGTGAGACAACAGGTAATGCTTTAACTATGGAGAACATGGGAAGACAAAGGGAGAGAGGAAAGAGTTTAGGAAATTGTGGAAAGTCTAAGAAAGGAACATCCAAATACAAAGGGAGACTGGAATGTTGGCATTGTGGGAAGAAAGGACATAAGAAGAAATATTGTTGTTTTCTAAAAGGAAAACAAGGAGATGGACAACATGAGAAAAATTAGGAAGCAAATGTAATTAGGTATTGTGTTGCAAGATGCTTTAATCTGTGACAACCTCTTCGTTACGACAACAAGCGAAGCAAAAGTGAATTTTTTTTTTTTAGGCAAGAAGGCGACGACGACAACAGTTTAACCACACCACTGACGACGAATGCAAGCACGTAGTCTAGGAAATAGGCAACTAAGACTCCACGCACTAGCACAAGAAAAACTAGGCGAAACATGCGTAGAGCAACAAACGAAACAACTACTCCACAGACACAACATGACCACGCCTACATGATAAGGCACAACATCCCCATATCAACACAACGGCCTTGATGAGAAAAGACTAGAACCTCGATGGCACGCAACCAAAATCCATGAAGGCGTTACAACCCAAGCACCAACAACAAGCTCACAATGGACAACACTTGCCATAGGTAGCATAGACTCCAACCAAGTTATCCATCCCCTCTATCCCTTAGGATGTACAGTGATCCCCTCCTCCGGAATCAGGCGGTTGCCTGGTGATAGGCACGTCAACAACTGTGGCACAACAACCTAACTAGTCCAAGGACTCAAGACAATTCCAATGCACTAGGAGACCAAATTATCAGCCAACCACATGACGACTAACTCAAGCACCCAACGACCAATTCACAAGATGCAAGGGAAAGATGACTGGCACCTTCGTGCAACACATAAATTCCTTGCGCAACAATTCTAAGGCAACCGACACCGACCGATGCCCATTAAATGGTCATTAACCATGATTGGTTCAAGTGGCTATTTTCTCAAACCAAGTCCGATAAGTACCTTCCTGAGGAGAAATTTGTTATCTTTTAACTGAAACAGTTACGAGGCATGCCCTTTAAAATGACCAAACAAATTTCCTTTAAAACAATTAAAACAAGGTCTTTTAAAGCTGAGTTAATCTATCCTTAAACTGAGACAATATAAAGATTTCCAATAGACATAAAGCATTCAATTGCTATGTATAAAATCTAAAGGTGATAATGTTGTAATCATTGTAATTTTGTATTTAATGAAACTCTACCTTAGTTAAAGGACTCGTTGATAACCAGGACATACCATTTCCAAAGGGTTACTATCAAGGGTTTACTGAATTCTTGGGATACATCGTTGTGTATTCCAAGATTTATGTTCCTAATGATGTTGCTAACTTAAGGAAGGATCACGGTCAACAGCCATGATGCTATCAACAAAGAGATGTTGTCAATGTTATCATTGCTAAAGAATGTACTGAGCACAGAAGGGATTAACCGTTAACTTTAAATAACGTTTTCCTTAATTCCAGGAAAAAACCGAACGCTGTCTAAAGGTAAAGTTGTCATGTAAAAAGAATTAACAACCTAGCTATCTACAGGATTGCATGTAAACAAAATTTAAGGTAAAAACACACCACAAGAGAATCACTGACCCTTTTTGTGGCTTCTTGGCAATGGTACACTGTCTAACTTGGTGACGTTGTCCATAAAATTTGTAGAGGCAACATCATGCTACTGGTCACTAATAAGTGCATCATTTCTCAAGTAAGTGAGGATTAGTTTGGATTTTAACTCGCTAAAATTGCTAACTAAATATCAGTTAAAAAAATCACTATATTCATAATAATAAAATGTTGAATCGATGCTAAATAAATTTTCTAGGTATGTGGGGGAAAAGGGGCGTTTCAAGGTAAGAGTGAGTATACGCGTTCAATCTACCCTCAATACACATGTAAATTTCGTAGTCACAGCTTAGTAAATTCCCAGTATCAATGCTAAGTTGGACGTAGACCTTTCCCAACCAAACGCAGGCACCCACGTAAAAGTGCAGACCATGCACAGTAAAATTCTCAACCATCCACAATACATAATCACCTCCATCGTGTAGCGATATCATTGCCCTTTTCATTACATTTTTCTAGTCAAGAAATAAAAATTAGCAGAGTAAGAAGGTATGTGGAATCCAACCTTCCAATCACAGGTAAAACGCAAAAGGAATGCAAAACTCTACATGCTTTACTCCTACACCAATTTGTTGTGTAAACAATTACAATTACCTCTATACCATATGTCGTGTATTGATTTTCCATTAGCTATGTAGAGAATTTACAACCACCAATTACATATACACTAAATACATCTATTAAGAGAAATTATGACTCCAAGAAATTTACTTCAATTACAGTCGCTGGGTACAAACGCAGTATTGAAGGTAAAGGTTTGTTGTTATCAAGGCATAAATTTACTATCAATCAAGGTAAAATGCAGTCAACACATAATCAAACGTTGTTATTCAAGTGGAAAATGAAGTCTACTACAAATACACTATTCAACATATCTACATTGATATATCTGTAATTTATATGCAAACATATTATAATTACACTGTCCCATTCAATTTGTCAAGTTCTAATGCACACAACAGGGTAATGAAAATATCAGTTCTATTAATGAGTTAGCTAATAAAAATAGCAATTCAAAACAGAAAAAGAAAACGCCTCTAAATTGCACTCAATAGGGAAATGATAGCAGTAAAAATGTAGAGCATCCCAAGTATTAAATCCCACCATTACACCCAAAAAAAAATGCATAATTCATTTCATCAAACACAAAGGATATTAAGCAGATCGCGGAAGGAAAGGATAAACAATCACATAATTACTCATATGTAAAAGGTGCAAGGCACTTTGTCAATCAGGAACAATCGACGGGGGTGGACAACTGGGCCAACTATCCTTCGCTCATCATCCACACACAGAAAAGCAGGGCGTTTGGATCTATAGGTCTATTAACACCTAAGGGACAACCATTGATCCGACTCTTGGCCAATGGCTTAGGCGAGGACTGATGAGATAGGGATGAGGGTGAAGTAAGAAGTACAAATCATCACAAAATCAATAAAACCATAGGGCAGTCACAACATGCAGGGAACGAAAGCCAAGGGATTCAATCAACAACGAGCTTAAGGCTATGCGTAATTAAGCTATCAATTAAAAAACTAAATCACACATTTTCTTTACCCAATTAAAAATATAGAATTGAAATCATGAGGTATAATAAGAATCTACCATGTAGAATAAAGTAATGGTAACGCATCCCAAGTTGTCCTCTCTAAGTCATTGTCCTGCGTGCTCCATGCCACTCCCGCTTGTCGACCGATGAGACTTCATCGGTACCTCCCAGCCAATGCTAGGGGTACTCTTCTCCCCACTTAGCCATTCGAGCCACAAAGGGGGCACACACACAGAACCAGAGATGAGCTAGCTCCCAGCTCGCCGCGCAAGGACGAGCTACCACTCCTCATCGAGTTGGGTATCCAACTCCCACAAGCTAAGTCAGTCAAGTCTAAAATTCTGCAATTTAACGTTACTCATCACCGAAGAGATCCATCATCCTTATCCTCCCTCATTTATATAGAGTTTCGAAGTCCTTAATTTCCCAAATTCCCATTTAATTTATTTTTCAACAATTTAATTCATAAAATCCTCCCCGTCCATGTGTCACCCATCCCCTTCATTGCACCATAAATTAATTTCATTAATTAATTAATTACTCCTATTTCCCTCACCCACCTAAAGGCACCCCTAGAATTGCTCCTAGGTGTCCCCATATTCCCTTACAAGTTTTAATGGTTTCCCCCTTACTAATTTACTAGTTGAGTTTAATTTAGAAAGTTCTTAAATGCTATATACCTTACTAAGTTAGACTTTCTTCTTTTTTTTCTTTTTTTTTTTGCCTTGTGTTTCCCCTTTCTTTTTACGTTTCCTACTTTTTCCTAGTTTCCTAATTCTTTTAGATTTCCCTCTTTCCCTTTTTATTTAAAACTCAAAATGGCAGGTGTAGAAAGTTAACTTTTTCCCTCTTTTTCCTTTTTAATTAATAAATTATAATTAGCACAAGTGACAAAACAATTATTTCCCCTTTTTCCCGTTTTTAAATTTTATCCACCAAAATATTTTTATAAATTAAATGAATTACTTACCCCCTTCTCGTCACATGATTAATGATGAGGATTATTATTATTTATTTATTTTCATATTAATTTTTATATAAATAGATAAAAAAATTATCACAAGTATCACTTAGATCTAGACTATATTTTCCTAGGCCGGGTGACATTTTATCAGGGGAAAAGTTTTAAATCTTTCTTGTAACATTATTCATCCTAAGGCCATCTAGGTTTATCCATTTATTAATTAATAATGCGACGTGCCCTTCAGGATGCCCTAGGTTCTCCAAGGGTGCCACTCGCCTCAACTTGTTTCCCTTGCGCGACGTGCCCTTCAGGACGCACTACATGCTCCAAGGTTGACACTCACCTCTTTCCATTTTTCTTGCATGATTTTCCCTTCATGATGCACTACGTGCTCCAAGGGTGCCACTCGCCTCTTGACTGAATTGGTATATATCAAAAACCCCTGGAATTAATAATCCACTAGGTGATCTTGTGGGAGACTAAGGGCCTCTAAGGAATAAGGTGCCTACCTTATTACGTGCCCCTTAGAATCATCGTGAGCAATTATCGTAATCTTCCCTCACAACATCGTGGGTATTCTCGAACTAGGTAGTCGTTAACCTACAGTTCGAGCCATAGAGGGAGTGTTAATAGGTTGTGGCAGGGCTATTTTCCACCCCTCTCACTCAACGTCTCTGGTAGTTGTGTGTGACCCCTCTACTCCACATGTGAGTCTAGTCGACAAGCCATCGTCAACTTGTATCATCAATGAATCTTGTCAGAAATAATATCCATAATCATATCATCTAATCAGATGCACAAATGTCATATATACTACAATCAAACCCCAATAGTCCACTCCCTGACTCGATCCAGAGTCCAAGGGTTTTCATCGATGCCTCTGCATCCTCGAGGTACAAAATCTTGCACACTCAGGAAAACCGAGTCAATAGAAGTTGTCTATGTCAATACAACAAAATAACATTTCATCAATCCATATTGCCTCACAATCATAATCAAATGCCTAATAATATAATAATCTGAATCACTTGCAAGCAAGTTTCCTCAAAGGATAAGTTTGCTCAGTGCGCGCAAGAGCAGGATGTTACATACACCCTCGCTTGGTCTAAAATTCATCCCAAATTTTCACAGTATATAGTGTCACAATAATGTGTATCACTGTATCATAATTCTATCTATCAAACAAAAATGGAAAATGTTGGCACATATCATATGCGTCCCCCCGAGTCATCGAGTGTGGTCTATAGTTGTCCCACTAGACCTTAACCTGATCTATTGTTCGACACTGTAGCTGTCGAATGTGATGATCTAGGATGAAGGTTGGCTCACCCATGAGAACACCCTCATCCGACACCTGCCAAGTTCTCAAGTCAAAACATGTGTAGGATGAGTAATCATAATGTCTCAAACCGAGACGTGAAATACATTGTGCATACACCTGAAGAATAAGGCAATGCTAGTCAATAGGCCACAGGCCTCTCCTTTCCACAATCTTGTAGGTTACCATGAACCTAGGAGATAGTTTAGCCCATTTTCCCAACTTGATCGAACTCTTATGCAGTTTCCGCTGTAAAAATACTCAATCGCCACATTGTAACTACGGTCGACACGACGTGCATCGACATAACTGTTTTTCCGATCCTGCACTTCCTTCTTCCCTTGTCTTAAAGTTTTCATTTAATATTACATTTCTTAGATCTCTTCCAGTCCCACCAGGATCTTATCCTCAAGTTGATCCCAACTCATAGGTATCCGACATGGTCGCCCATAAAGAAACTCGAAAGGCGCCATCTTAATGGAGCTTTGGTAACTATTGTTATAAGCGAATTATACCAATGGAAATAATTCATCCCAATGATTCTTTTGGTCCATCATGTACATGCACAACATATCTTCCAAGGTTTGGTTCATTTGGTCGGTCTGCCCGTCAGTCTCTGGGCGATACGCAATACTAAAGTTAAGTCGGGTTCCCAATGCCTCTTGGAAACTAGTCCAAAATTATCCAGTAAACACCAATCCTCGATCAGATATAATCCTCTTAGGTATGCCATACATCCTCTCAATATCCCGGATGAAAACTCTAGCTATGTCAAGTGCCTGATACGTCGTACACACAGGAATAAAATGGGAACTCTTCGTCAGAGTGTTGACTACCACGAAAATCGAGTCGTGTCTCCTTTTTGTCAGTGACAATCCAACGATAAAATCCATCGAAATAACCTCCCATTTTGATTATGGAATAGTATGTGGTTGTAGTAACCCTGCTGGATGTCTATGTTCAGCCTTTACCTGCTGAAATTCTAGACATCTAGCCACATAGTTGACTATGTCTACCTTCATTCCTTTCCAGAAGAATAAGGGTTTAAGGTCCACCCTCATCTTTGCGACTCCCGGGTGAGACATGTATACTGCTCTATGAGCTTCGTTTAGGATCAATATTCTCAACGCATCATTCGGTGGTACATAAATCCTATTTTTAAACCTCAATAATCCATCCTCGTCAAACGTAAATCCTTCAAATCTTGGTATCATCATTGTGTTTTATCCAATAAAATCCTTGACCTCTTCGTACTAGTCATTGTCGCACTGTAAAGTTAGAATATTTAAACATATATTCATCTGAAGAGGCAACATCGAAAGATGTGTGGTCTCCGAATAAATGCATCTTCCACTCATTTCACTATTCCTTTTATGTAAGAAATATTGAAATCGTTCTTGCTAAGAAGTTCTGACCAACGTCGTTGTCGTGCGTTCAGGTCACTTTGTGTAAAGTTTTGTTGTAGTCCACAGTGCTCTATCTTTAGTTCAAATTTTCTCCCAACAAGGTAGTGTCTCCAAACCTTCAAGGCATATACAAAGGCTAACAACTCCAAATCGTGCATCGCATAGTTTCCTCATACCTTCTTAGCTTCCTCGAGATGTAAGCGATCACTCGACCGTCTTGCATCAAGGCTATGCCTAAGCCTTCCTTGGATGCCTCGGTGCATACTAGGAAGTCTACATCCATTTCAGGGACCTTTAGTATCGGTGTTGTTTTCAACAACTCCTTGAGCCTCCAAAATTCCTCCGAGCATTTCTCGGTCCCAACAAAATTCTTGTTCTTCTTCTATAACTCCGTAATCAAGTTTGCTATCTTCAAAAATCCCTCAACGAACTATCGATAGTATCCTGCTAAACCCATGAAGCCTCGGACTTCTGGGACATTCATAGGCGCAAGCCAGTCCATAATAGCCTCGACCCTTGTTGGATCCACGGTGATACCTTCGCCAGAGATGGCATGCCCTAAGTAGTGAATCCTCGATTGATAAAACAAGCATTTGGGAAACCTCCCCTATGATTCATGCTCTCATAGATGTTGTAGTACCAAGTGCAAGTGATATTCATGCTCCTCCGTCGTCTGAGACTAAATCAAATATCACCCATGAATACTTGGGTGAACTTATCCAAGTACTCGCGGAACACCCCGTTCATCAAAATCATAAATACCCCTTGGGCGTTTGTTAGTCCAAATGGTAAAATAGTAAACTCATAATGTCCAAACCTCATTTTAGAGCCATCTTAGGGACGTCATCCTCCTTGATCCGTAACTGGCGATACCCTGACCGCAAATCGACCTTGAAAACATCATTGCACCCTTCATATGATCGAACATATCATCAATCCTCAACAACAGATACCGATTCCTGATCGTCGCCTTGTTCAATGATGGTAGTCAGTGCAGATTCTCCATGACCCATCCTTCCTTCATATGAAAATAACAGGTACACCCCATAGTGAAACACTTGTACGTATTAGTCCCATCTTCAACCATTCCTTCGGTTGCATTCGCAACTCTTGTAACTCCGGGGTTGACCTATGATAAGGTGTTCTCACTATTGGTTCTGTCCCCAGTTTTAGGTCTATATCAAAATCCAATTCCCTCTCCGACGACATCCCAGGTAACTCCTCCAAGAAGACATCTACTAACTTTCACACCACTAGAAGGTGTTCTAGGCCTTCCACAATTCTTTTTCATTTAACGAAAGGATAGCATAAACCTTACATCCTTTGTGAATGCTCTTTTGTAACTGCAAGGAAGAGATAAACCTCAGGGAAACTCCCTAGTTACATCCTATAATCATGCGTCTCTATCCCTCATCATTGAACAATCTCAACCATTTCATATTACAATTGAGTGTTGCCTCATGTGATTCCATCGAGTCCATACCAATCACAACGTCATGAGATCCTGAGATCATGATGTACAGGTTGGCCCTGGCAACAACTCTCCCAGGTTAAGGGTTCAACCCATAACCCTTCCTCCAACCTTATGTTGGCTCTCGAAGCCATCTCTACAAATCTACACTCATCCTATTCGACTGCCTTTACCTTAATCCTTTTAACGTTTCACCTAAAATGAAACTCTCGGTAGCATCGGGATCTATCAAAATACTAAGGGTCTGGTAAGCGATGATACGTGATGTCTCAAGAATAGTCGACTGGTTCTCTGCCTAGTGGTTATTCACCTCTGCATGGACCCGATGGGCCTTGCCCAAAACTCCCATGGTAGTGGGTCTGACTGATCCAACCTCCGACCCTTTCCTCTGGGAAGTAATGTTGGTAATGTGGCTCCCCCCAATCCAACACACTTTCTTCGGTCTAGTAATCCTGGTACCCAAAGTAGAAGATGAATTCTAACAATCAGGCCAAACTTGAACTTCTTGGCCTTAAGATTTTGGGTAAATTGGTACAGACCATACCGAAGCAGCTCCAAAATGAGCCTCGTACTCGGGCATTGTACGTCCTGCTTGTCGCAAGGTGTTGAACTCGTTGAGTTGATGCTCAACGAATTCCTCAGAAGGATACATCTTTTGTAACCATTCCTTAAACAGTTCCCATGAAACGTCATCAGTGACCATGTTCAAATGTGGTAGGAGCATCTTCCACCATAGAAGAGCGCTCCCCTTCAGTTGAAATACCACCCTACAAACTTTCAAGCTGGAGGTCATAATTGCGAAGCATGAAGCACAACGCCTGCTCTACAACCCTGCCTTGACGACACAACCATCTCCGACACTTGTGGACTTGAGAACTCGGTGGATTCTAATGGTACTAGCTATGACGCATTGTGGACCCTCAGGGGTACATGTGCCTTGGCCTCTTCTTAGTACCGATGGTGAATCAAGGCACTTGGACATTACCTGGAAGGGCCTTGTCAGACCATTATCATACCTTACAACAAGAGAATCTAGCCCAAGGACTTTCCCTTCCCCTTGGGGTTTGACTCCGAGGGTGCAGAACTTCTAGAGTCATTGCACCTCCTTCCACGGCCCATGTTGCGAACCTCTGAGGCATCCTCTAAATGTGATCACCACATGAACATGTTAATGTTTTTAATTAGCACTAGATCAACTGAATGGTTTACTGCAGTGGAAACATGGCAATCCACAGTCGCAGGGTTGAACCCACTCTTATAACATATGTGATGACCCCTTCGTTACGACTCCAAGAGAAGAAGAAGTGTAATTTTTTAAATTTTTTTTTAGGGAAGAAGGCGACGATGACAACATTTTAATCACACCACTGATGACGAACGCAAGCACACAATCCAGGCCATAGGCAACTAAGACTCCACAAAATAGCGCAAGAGCAATTGGGAAAAACGTGCGTAGAGAAACAAGGGAAACAATTAATCAAAAAACACAACATGACCACACCTACAAGCTAAGGGAGGACATCCACATCCTGAGACAATGGCCTTGACGATCAAAGACTAGAACTTCGATGGCGTGAAACCAAACGCCATGAAGGTGTTGCAACCTAAGCGCCAACAACAAGATCAAAAAGGACAATGCCCGCAATGGGTAGCATAGACTTTGGCCAATCTATCCATTGCCTCTATCTGTTAGGACGCACAGTGATCCCCTCCTCTGGAATCAGGTGGTCGTCGGTGATAGGCATGTCAACAACCATGGCACAACAACCTAACTAGACTAGGGACTCAAGACAATTCCAATGCGTTAGGAGACCAAATTATCTGCCAACCACATGACAACTAACTCAAGAACCCAATGACCAATTCACAAGATGTAAGGGAAAGACAACTAACACCTTCGCGCATTACATAAATTCCTTGTGCAACAATTCTAAGGCAACCTACACCGACCGGTACCCATTAAATGGTCATTAACCACGATTGGTTCAAGTGGATATTTTCTCAAACCAAGTCCGATAAGTACCTTCCTAAGGAGAAATTTGTTATCTTTTAACTGAAACAATTACGAGACAAACCCTTTAAAATGACCAAACAAATGTCCTTTAAAACAATTAAAACAAGGTCTTTTAAAGCAGAGTTAATCTATCCTTAAATTGAGACAATATAAAGATTTGCAATCGATGTAAAGAATTCAATCACTATCTATAAAATCTAAAGGTGATAATGATGTAATCGTTGTAATTTTGTATTTAATGAAACTCCACCTTAGTTAAAGGAATCGCTGACAACCAGAACATATCACTGCCAAAGGGTTACTATCAAGGGTTTACTGAATTCTTGAGATACATTGTTGTGTATTCCAAGATTTTTGTTTCCTAAGGATGTTGCTAATTTAAGGAAGGATCACGGTCAACAACCATGATGCTGTCAACAAAGAGATGATGTCGGTGTTATCATTGCCAAAGCATGTACTGAGCATAGAAGGGATTAACGATTAACTGTAAATAACACTGTCGTTAACTCTAGGAAACAACTGAATGTTGTCTAAAGGTAAAGATGTCATGTAAAAAGAATTAACGACCTGGCTATCTACAAGATTGCAGGTAAACAAAATTTAAGGTAAAAATGCACCACAGGAGAATCGCTGACGCTTTTTGTGGTTGCCTGGAAATGGCACGTTGTCTGACCTGGTGACACTATCCATAAAATTTGTAGAGGCAACATCATGCTACTGGTCACTAATAAGTGCATCAGTTCCCAAGTAAGTACGAACCAGTTTGGATTTTAACTCCCTAAAATTGCTAACTAAATCTCAGTAAAAAAATCGCTATTCATAATAATAGGATGTTGAATTGATGCTAAATAAATTCGCTAGGTATGTGGGGGAAAAAGGGAGTTTCAAGGTAAGAGTGAGTATGCGTGTTCAATCTGCCCTCAATATACATGTAAATTTCACAGTCACAACTCAGTAAATTCACAGTTTCAATGCTAATTTGGATGAAGACCTTTCCCAACCAAACGCAAGCACCCACATGAAAGTGCAGACCATGCACAGTAAAATTCTCAACCATCCACAATACATAATCACATCCATTGTGCACCAAGATCGTTGCCCTTTTCATTACATTTTTCCAGTCAAGAAATAAAAATTCATAGAGTAAGAAGGTATGTGGAATCCAACCTTCCAAACACAGGTAAAACGCAGAAGGAATGCAAAAATCTACACGCTTTACTCCTACACCAGTTTGTTGTGTAAACAATTACCATTACCTCTATACCATATGTCGTTTATTGATTCACCATTATTTGTGTAGAGAATTTACAACATCCAATTACATATACACTAAATACGTCTATCAAGAGAAATTATGACTCCAACCAATTTACATCGATTACATTCGTTGGGTACAAATACAGTATTCAAGGTAAAGGTTCGTTGTTATCAAGGCATAAATTTACTATCAATCAAGGTAAAACATAGTCAACACATAATCAAACATTTTTATTCAAGTGGAAAACGCAATCTACTACAAATACACTGTTCAACATATCTACATTGATATATCTGTAATTTATATGCAAATGTATTATAATTACGTTGTCCCATTCAATTTTCTAAGTTCTAATGCACACAATAGGGTAATCAAAATCACAGTTCTATTGTTGAGTTAGCTAATAAAAATCGCAGTCCAAAACATAAAAAGAAAATGCCTCGAAATTGCACTTAACAGGGTAATAATAGCAGTCAAAAATGCAGAGCATCACAAGTTTCAACTCTCGCCATTACACCCCAAAAAAAAATGCATAATTCATTTCATCAAACACAAAGGATATTAAGCATATCACGGAAGGAAAGGATAAACAATCGCAGAAGTACTCATTCGCAAAAAGCGCAAGGAAATCTGTCAACCAAGAATGATCAACAGGGGTGGATAGCTGGGCCAGCTATCCTTCGCTCATCATCCATGCACAGAAAAGAAGGGCGTTTGGATCTATAGGTCTAGTAACACTGAGGTGACGACCGTCAATCCGGCTCCTGACCGACTTCTTAGGGGAGGACTAATGAACTAGGGACAAGAGTTAAGTAAGAAGCACAACTCATCACAAAATCAATAAAACCATAGGGAGGTCACAACATGTAGGGATCAAAAGCCAAGGGAATCAATCAATAACGAGCTTAAGGCTATGGGGAATTAAGCTATCAATTAAAAAGCTAAATCAAACATTTTCTTTACCCAATTAAAAATACAAAATTGAAAGCGTGAGGTATAATAAGAATCTACCATGCACAATCAAGTAACTGTACCATAGCCCAAGTCGTTCTCTCTGAGTCCTTGTCCCACACGCTCCATGCTGCTCCCGATTGTCGATCGATGAGACTTCACCGGTACCTCCTAGCCAACGCTAGGGGTACTCTTCTTGCCCCTTATCCCCCCAAGCTGCAAAGGGGCCACACACACTGAACCAAAAATCAGCGAGCTCCCAGCTCGCCTCGCAAGTCTGAGCTACCACTCCTCACTGATTTGGGTATCCCTACTCCCACAAGCTAAGTCAGTCAATTGTAAAATTCACAGTGTAATGTTACACATCACCGAAGAGATCCATCTTCCTTCTCCTCCCTCCATTATATAGAGTTTCAAAGTCCTTTACTTTCCCAAATTCCCATTTAATTTATTTTACAACAATTTAATTCATAAAATCCTCCTCGTACAGGTGTCACCCATCCCCTTCATTGTACCAAAAATTAATTTCATTAATTAATTAATTACTCCTATTTCCCTCACCTACCTAAAGGCACTCCTAGAATTTCTCCTAGGCCTCCCCATATTACCTTACAAGTTTTAATGACTTTCCCCCTTACTAATTTACTAGTTGAGTTTAATTTAGAAAGTTCTTAAATGCTATATACTTTACTAAGTTAAACTTTCTGGTTTTCTTTTTTTTTTCTTGTGTTTCCCCTTTCTTTTTATATTTCCCTCTTTTTCCTAGTTTCCTAATTCTTTTAGATTTCCCTCTTTCTCTTTTTATTTAAAACTCAAAATGGTAGGTGTAGAAAATTAACCTTTTCCCCCTTTTTCCTTTTTAATTAATAAATTATAATTAGCATAATTGACAAAACAATTATTTCCCCTTTCTCTCCTTTTTAAATTTTATCCTCCAAAAGATTTTTATAAATTAAATGAATTACTTACCCCCTTCTTGTCACATGATTAATGATTATTATCATTATTATTTATTTATTTTCATTTTTATTTTTATATAAATAGGTAAAAATTTTTATCACAAGTATCACTTAGATCTAGACTTTATTTTCCTAGGTTGGGCAACATTTTATTAGGGGAAAAGTTTTAAATCTTTCTTGTCACGTTATTCATCCTAAGGCCATCTAGGTTTATCCATTTATTAATCAACAATGTGATGTGCCCTTGAAGACGCACCAGGTGCTTCAAGTGTGCCACTCGCCTTAACCTGTTTCCGTTGCGCGACGTGCCCTTCAGGATGCACTACGTGCTCCAAGAGTG
Organism: Picea mariana; assembly: GCA_032191745.1. Taxonomy (NCBI): domain Eukaryota; kingdom Viridiplantae; phylum Streptophyta; class Pinopsida; order Pinales; family Pinaceae; genus Picea; species Picea mariana. The sequence continues at coordinate 158,819 of JASDQU010099763.1, read as the reverse complement.
CCACTCACCTCTTTCCATTTTTTTTGCACGACATGCCCTTCAGGATGCACTACGTGATCTAAGTGTGCCTCTCACCTCTTGAATGACTTGGTAGACATCAAAAACCCCTGGAGTCAATGCTCCGCCTGGTGATATTGTGGGAGACTACTTGGGCCTATAAGGAATAAGGCCCCTGCCTTATTGCGCGCCCCTTAGAATCATCGTGAGTGATTGTCACAGTCTTCCCTCATGTCATCATGGGTCTTCTCGAACTAGGTAGTCTTGTCGAGCATCGCCAACTCATCAAGCGAGCCAGCACATCAAGCGGAGATCAGCTGGATAAACAAACCCAAATTTTTTAAGTGCTTTGGGATTGTAGCACAAGTCGTTAATGAAGCCATTTATGAAGGCACATTTGTATATTGTATTGGACCTTGAGCCTTTAAGCTCCCATCCTTTGGTAGATAGTCGGCATTTAATAGATTTAATGTTGGTAGATAGGATTTTAAATCTAGATTTGATAGTGTAGAGTCCAAGAGGGAAAATGGATATAGACACCCTCATTGTACCATTGTAACATAAGGATAGAAGTGAAGAATAGAGGAAGCATTCAGGAGAAGAGAAGAGAAAAAACAGAGAATATTGTATGAAGAACACCCATGTACAGGCATTTGAATTAATAGAAGAAAGTTTTGATTCAAATTCATGGTTGGTGTTGTTTTCTCTGTGTATTGATGTTGTGCTCATGAATGCTTGCTTTCTTGTTATGCATTTTCTTTGTATATGCTGTGCATGTGATTTCATGTTTCAAACTGAAGTCTGAAAGAGAGAGAGAGAGTGAGGTTAAATTGTTTCTCTATCTGAGCCAGGAGATTCCTTCAAGGTGTGCAGTTGAATTCATCCACAAGGAGTGCGTTGATGAAGGCTCAATAGTTTAAATTTTGTTCTCATTCACTCAGAAGTGGAAGTAGGTTGTTGAATCCATGCAAGGAGTGCACAGGATAAAGAAGAAGTCTCAGTTCTGAATCTGAGCAAAGGGAAATCGAAGACTGCTGCTGCAGGAAGTGCACAGAGTCGGAAAGATTCAACACTTAGGAAGTTGTTGAATATTGAGCGCAAGGAGTGCGCGCAAGTTCCTCTGAAGAGTCTGAGTGAAAGAGCTTAGAAGGTATAACACCTTCATGACATCGTTAACGTAGAGCATAGGAGATTTCCATGCCAAGAAGTCCTTAAGAAAGGAGGAGAGGAATCGACAGTCAGGATTCATAGAGGAGATTGACGAAATCCCGTCAGCCATTAGATCTCGCAAAGTTGCGTAGATTTTAAGCCCTAGATCGCAGAGGAGGAGTCCCGGAGGAGTCAACGGGATATCAGTGTCATCGGGGTTTTCCTGAACAAGAGAATCGAGACCTTGTAGTTCGCGAAATCCTGAGAAAGGATATTAGTCGTTGATCCCGGCAGGACACGCGTCAGACATCCGGAGAAGAGTCGAGGTTTAGCTCATCACAGAATTGGGGTTTCTGAGGACGTAGAACTCTCGCATGTTGGAATCGCGATCCCTGATTTCCCGATGGGAGTTTTGAACCGTCCATCGGTGAGGACGCGTGGCTGGAGATCCTGACGAGTCAGCGTTTGGAGCATTAGAGTTTCCAGAGGCATAGAAATCTCGCATGTAGGATCACGCGAGGCCCGATTTCTCGATAGGACAATGGGGAATCATAAAGAGCATTCTGTGGGTGGTGAGAACTCCCGATAAGGGGGTTTGAAGAGCATTTTAGTTCTTCGGGCCGTTCAAGGAGAAGGTCCTGTGAGAGCGGGCATGCCCTGGATGGCGCATTTGCATCAAGTGGTATCAGAGCGAGAAAATCTCTTTTCTTTCTGTAGCAGAGAAGAAGAGAAAATTTCACCATGTCGTCGAGGAGAGAAAGACAATCACCTGATCCAGAGGATAGGGAGAACCAAAGAGGAAGAGGGAGACAAGCACAAAATACAGAAATGGAGAGGCAGATACGTGATCTCTGAGCGAGATTAGAAGATATCGAAGCAGCGCAGAGATGCACAGCCAGTACTGGAGATCTAAGTGACTCCGAAGGAGAAGTTGATCTTGAACAACAAGGAGAAGTTGCAGCCGAAGATGCAAACAATGAGCGATTAATTAAGGCTACCACCCAGATGAGTTCGAAAACAAAGATGGACATTCCATCTTATGAAGGGAGTCTAGATGCAGAAGAGCTTCTAGATTGGATTAGAGCTCTCGACACCTACTTCGACTATGAAGATATCGAAGAAGATAAGAAGGTTAGGCATGCTGTCACAAAATTGAAGGGACACGCAGCATTATGGTGGGACGAGCTTCAAGCAGAAAAACGTTCCAAAGGAAAGCAAAAGATAAAAAGCTGGGATCAGATGATTGCGAAGATGAAGGCAATGTTCATCCCAAGGGATTATCAAATCACACTGTTCAGGAGAATGCAGAACCTGAGACAGAAGCTGATGACAGTGAAAGAGTATACTGAGGAATTCTACAAGATAAATATCAGAGCAGGTCATCGGGAGAGAAATGATGAAAAAGTTGCCAGGTATATGAATGGCTTGAGATATGATATCCAGGATGATATGAGTATGAAGAACATTAGAACAGTGGAGGATGCGTATCAAATGGTGTTGAAAGATGAAGAGAAGCTGATTCGTAAGCCAACACAGCGAGGCCGAGGTAGGAGCCAGCCAAAAGGTAAGTCAGTTGCCCAAGATAGATTTCAGAAATCCAAGGACGACTGGAAGAAGCCTCAGACTAGAATGGAAAGAGGTGGAAGTTCGCAGTGAGGCCAGCATGTTGAACAGTGAAGGCAACATACAGAACAGAGTGGAGGATACGCTGATAATAACACATTTCCTCGTACCAGAGGTAGAGGAAGAGGAAGAGGTGGAGTCATCACATGCTTCACATGTGGAAAGAATGGACACAAGGCAGTTGATTGTCCAGATAGGAAGAAGGATGGAGGAGAAGCTCACATCGCCGAGGCACAGAGGCGAGATGCTGAGGTAGAAGATGTAGAAGACGGAAGGTCATTGATGATGTGTAAGGTTCTCTTAACACCCGAGAAGGAGGTAGAGGACACCGTTCAAAGAAACAGACTTTTCAGAACCACATGCAAGACCAAAGACAGGAAATGCAAGGTTATCGTGGACAACGGTAGCACATATAATCTCGTTTCAACCGAGATGGTGGAGAAACTAGAACTGGAGACAACTGATCACCTGAGTCCATACAAAGTTTCATGGTTACAGAAGGGACATCAGGTAAGTGTCACTAAACAGTGCTTAGTTGACATCAAGATAGGAGGATACAATGATAAACTACTCTGTGATGTTATTCCTATGGATGTATGTCAATTATTGCTAGGCAGACCATGGAAATATGACAGGAACGTAATTCATGATGGGAAGATGAATATGTATACTTTGGAGAAGAATGGAAGAACACATATGCTACTTCCAATTAAAGATAAAGAAATAAAAACAGAACCGAGAAATACTGTACTTCTCATGAGTGGCAAGGAACTTCTGGCGGAAGTAAAGAAGAAGGAAAACAAGGAACTTCTGGCGGAAGTAAAGAAGAAGGAAGATCCACAATTCTTTGTGGTCAGGAAACCAAGGATCGTTTTGACCAGCACAAGAGTGGACGATTTGCCGGAAGAAATTCAGGAACTACTGGAAGAGTTCGCTGATATAGTGGTAGATGAATTACCTCATTCGTTACCGCCGATGAGGAGTGTGATTCATCATATAGACCTCATACCAGAAGCTAGTTTTTCGAACAAAGCTGCGTACAGGTTGACGTCGCAGGAGAACGAAGAAGTTAAAAGGTAGGTGCAGGAACTATTGGATAAAGGACTGATCAGGGAAAGTTTAAGTCTGTGTGTCGTTCCAACGGTACTGATTCCAAATAAAGATGGAGGTTGGAGAATGTGTACCGATTCCAGAGCCATTAACAAGATAACTATCAGGTACAGGTTTCCATTACCATGAATGGACGACTTGATGGATTGTTTAAGTGGAGCCAAATTTTTTTCAAAGGTTGATTTGAAAAGAGGATACCATCAGATTCGCATGAGGGAAGGCGACAAGTGGAAGACAACCTTCAAAACCAACAAAGGGTTGTATGAGTGGCTATTCATGTCGTTTGGCTTGACGAATGCACCGAGTACCTTCATGAGGTTGATGAATGAAGTGCTGAAGGAATTCATTGGTAAGTTTGTCATTGTTTATCTGGATGACATATTAATTTTCAGAAAAATTAAAGAAGAACATCTGAAGTATTTAGCTCCAGTAATGAAGAAGCTACAGCAGGAGAAGTTGTTGATCAACATGATGAAATCTTCATTTATGAAGACATAACTCATTTACTTGGGGTTTGTCATATCGGCAAATGAATTAAAGATGGATCCAATTAAAGTGGAGGTAAATAAAAATTGGCCATCACCGAGAAATATTTTCGAGGTGAGAAGTTTTCATGGACTGGCTTGTTTCTACCAAAAAATCATCAAGAATTTGAGTGGAATTAGCGCAGCAATGATGGATACTGTCATGAAAAGACATAAATCTTTTCATTGGACTGAAGAGGCAGAGAAGAGCTTCAATATGTTGAAGTGAAAGATCACAGAACAGTCGGTTTTGGTGTTGCCATATTTTACGAAAGTGTTCCAAGTAAAATGTGATGCAAGTGACTTTGCCATAGGAGCGGTCTTGAGCCAGGAGGACAGACCAATTGCATATTTCAGTGAGAATCTGGATGAGGAAAAAGTAAAGTACTCCACGTATGATAAATAATTTTATGCTATCATACAGGCGCTGAAGAAGTGGAGGCATTATTTGATCCCGAAAGAATTTGTTTTATATAGTGATAATAATGCATTGTAGTTTGTGACTCAACAGGAGAAGTTGAATCAGAAACATGCTAAATGGGTAGAGTATATGCAGAATTTTACATTTGTAATTAAGCACATTTCAGGTACTGCTAACAAAGTGGTTGATTCTTTGAGCAGGAAGTGTTTGTTGCTGCAGGAGTTCCGAGTCAAAACATTGGGTTTTGAAAATCTTAGGGGCATGTATGCAGGTGATGCAGATTTTACAGAGGCATATGAGGTAGCTGAGAATCCAGTTCTCAGAGACAGAAGCCCTTAGATAGATTATATGATCTAGGAGGGATTGTTGTTCAGAGGAAATCAACTGTGTATTCCAAATTTCTCCATGAGGGAGAATCTGCTAAAAGAGAAGCACAGTGGTGGATTGGTAAGACATTTTGGCCATGACAAGGCATTTGCAAAGTTGAGCGAAGAATAATTTTGGCCAGGAATGCATTCGGAAGTCAAGAGGTTTGTCGATAGATGTAGAATTTGCCAGCATTCAATGGGTAGGAAGCAGAATGCAGGATTCTATCAATCATTACCCATACCCGAGAGGCCGTGGGATGAAATCAGCATGGATTTCATATTGGGATTACCGAGGATGCAAAAGGGACATGATTCGATATTTGTAGTGCTTGATAGGTTTTCCAAAATGGCACATTTTATCCCATGCCAAAATACCAGCGATGCGACTCATATCGCAAATTTATTTTTCAAGGAGGTCGTTAGACTTGACGGGTTACCCAGAAGCATAGTATCGGACAGGGATACAAAATTCATTGGACATTTCTGGAGGACACTGTGGAAGAAAATGGGGACTAATTTGATGTTTAGTTCTGCCTATCATCCACAGACGGATGGGAAAACAGAGGTGGTAAATAGAAGTCTGGGAGATTTATTAAGAAGCTTGGTGATAGAGCACCATAGCAGTTGGGACAATGTGTTGCCACAGGCATAGTTTGCATACAACGACTCAGTGAATAGGAGCATAGGAAAAATTCCATTTGAGATTGTATATGGCAGGCAGCCAAGAGGAGTTTCTGAACTGAGGGACTCAGAGAAGATAATGACTAAGAGCGCAAGCGATGAAGAGTTCATAGAGGCAATGAAAGAACTTCATAGCAGGGTGAAGGAGTGATTGCTGGAATCAAACCAGTAATATAAGCGCAGAGCGGATCAACATCGGAGACAACTTCAGTTCGAATTTGGTGATCTAGTTCTATCACATATGAGGAAGGAAAGGTTCCCGAGAGGAACATATAACAAGCTAAAAATGAAGAAAATTGGGCCATGCAGAGTCCTAAAGAAATTGGGAGAAAACGCTTATGAAATTGAGTTTCCAGGTGAGATCAGAATATCTCCGACATTCAATGTCTCAGACTTATATCCATATAAGGCTGAGGAAGAAGGAGTTGGAAGTGATGAGCAGCCAGGAGTCCAGTGGCAAAAACAGATGCCGATTGCAGAAAATCCACAGATGGAGCGTATACTTGAAAAGAGAGTGAGAAAAAAGACCAGACGGAAGCAACACTTCGAGCATCTGGTGAAATGGAAGAACCATCCAGTGGAAGATGCCAGCTGGGAAAGTGAAGAAGATATTCAAAAGCATGGACAGACCATGCAGGAGCTCATGGACAGGAGCCCATGAAAATTTTCAAGCCGAGGAGTATGATGCAGGAGCGTCGCCAACTCATCAAGCGAGCCAACACATCAAGCGGAGATTAGCTGGATAAACAAACCCGAATTTTTGAAGTGCTTTAGGATTGTAGCGCAAGTGATTAATGAAGCCATTTATGAAGGCACATTTGTATATTGTATTGGACCTTGAGCCTTTAAGCTCTCTTCCTTTGGTAGATAGTCGACGTTTAATAGATTTAATGCTTGTAGATAGGATTTTAAGTCTAGATTTGATAGTGTAGAGTCCGAGAGGGAAAATGGATATAGACACCCTCATTGTACCATTCTAACATAAGGATAGAAGTGAAGAATAGAGGAAGCATTCAGGAGAAGAGAAGAGCAAAAACATAGAATATTGTATGAAGAACACCCATGTACAGGCATTTGAATTAATAGAAGAAAGTTTTGATTCAAATTCATCGTTGGTGTTGTTTTCTCTGTGTATTGATGTTGTGCTCATGAATGTTTGCTTTCTTGTTATGCATTTTCTTTGTATATGCTATGCATGTGATTTCATGTTTCAAACTGAAGTTTGAAAGAGAGAGAGACAGTGAGGTTCAATTGTTTCTCTATCTGAGCCAGGAGATTCCTGCAAGGTGCGCAGTTGAATTCATCCGCAAGGAGTGCATTGATGAAGGCTCAATATTTTAACTTTTGTTCTCATTCACTCGGAAGTGGAAGTAGGTTGTTGAAGCCATGCAAGGAGTGCGCAGGCTAAAGAAGAAGTCTCAGTTCTGAATCTGAGCAAAGGGAAATCGAAGACTGCTACTGCAGGAAGTGCGTAGAGTCGAAAAGATTCAACACTTAGGAAGTTGTTGAATGTTGAGCACAAGGAGTGCGTGCAAGTTCCTCTAAATATTCAGAGTGGAAGAGCTCAGGAGGTGTAGCACCTTTGTGACATCGTTAACGTAGAGCACAGGATATTTCCGTGCAAAGAAGTCCTTAAGAAAGGAGGAGGGGAATCGACGGTCAGGATTCGTNATTCTGAATCTGAGCAAAGGGAAATCGAAGACTGCTACTGCAGGAAGTGCGTAGAGTCGAAAAGATTCAACACTTAGGAAGTTGTTGAATGTTGAGCACAAGGAGTGCGTGCAAGTTCCTCTAAATATTCAGAGTGGAAGAGCTCAGGAGGTATAGCACCTTTGTGACATCGTTAACATAGAGCACAGGATATTTCCGTGCAAAGAAGTCCTTAAGAAAGGAGGAGAGGAATCGACGGTCAGGATTCGTAGAGGAGATTGACGAAATCCTGTCAGCCGTTAGATCTCGCAAAGTTGCATAGAGTTTAAGCCCTAGCTTGCAGAGGAGGGGTCCCAGAGGAGTCATCGGGATATCAAAGTCATTGGGGTTTTGATGAACAAGAGAATCGAGACCTTGTAGTTCTTGAAATCCCGAGAAAGGATCTCAATCGTTGATCCTGGAAGGACACGCGTCAGACATCCAGAGAAGAGTCGGGGTTCAGTTCATCAGAGAATTGGGGTTTCCGAGGATGTAGAAATCTTGCATGTTGGAATCGCAATCCGCGATTTCTCGACGGGAGTTTTGAACCGTCCATTGGTGAGGACGCGTGGCCGGAGATCCTGATGAGTCGGCGTTTGGAGCATCGAAGTTTCTATAGGCATAGAACTCTTGCATGTAGGAATCACGATCCATGATTTCCCGATAGGATCAGAGTCGTCCAAATAGCAGGGACACGTGGCAGGATATCCTGGAGAGTCGGAGTTCGGGATATTGGGGTTTCCGGAGTCGTGAAACTCTTGCACAACGAAATCGCGATTCACGATTTCCTAACAGAGCCAGAACTGTTCGATTTGAGGGACACGTGTCCGAGGATCTAAAAGAGTCGGGGTTCGGCATTTCAAGGTTTCTGCATACAAAAGAATTGTTGCATTAGAAGTCGCGATTTCGCGATACCCGATAGAGTGATGAGGAAGTGGTGACGTGGAGGAGAGAGTTCACACGTGCATCAGGGATTGGAAATTTGGGATTCTCGATGATGAGGAAATCACGATAGGAGAAGTCGCGAAACTTTGAAATGTGATGGTCCCAGAGTCATAGCCAGGTGTCATCTGTATCGGGTTTCAGGACTTGGAGGATCCTATGAATTTGTGCAACAAGAATCGCGATTTAGCGATACGCGATTTCCCAATCACCACAGAAGTGTGGGCCATAGGTGCCATAGTGAGGGACAAGTGTCGGAAGGTCAAGCCTTGCCGGGAGCCAACGCCAAGTGACATCGGCATATCGCGAACTCGGGGGTTCGTGAGTTGGAGCTGCTAGGAATTGCATTAAAAGTTGTGAGGGTGCGAGGTTGCTAAAGTGCGACAGGAGGGTACCGACGTCTCGGCACATAGGGACTCGAGAGTTGGGGAACCGAGTGCTAGAGGTCATGAGTAGCGAAGTCGCGAGAGAGCCAAAGTCCCGATAAATTGGGATAAGGTCAGCGTTGACTGACGGGTCATCGGGAATCGAGGATTTGCGAGGCAAATTGTCTACGACAACGAAAGTGGCGATTTCCCAACGAGGAAATTCTCGATAGGAGCAAGGAAAGCATTCGGAGAATATTCATCGGGGTTCGGGGATTCGTAAGACCCAATCTCGTGAGTGCAGGACTCGCGATCACGTGAGGCTCGATTTTCCGATATGACAACGGGGAATCATAAAGAGCATTATGTGGGTGGTGAGAACTCCCGATAAGGGGGTTTGAAGAGAATTTTAATTCTTCGGGCCATTCAAGGAAAAGGTCCTGTGAGAGCGGGCATGCCCTGGGTGGCGCATTTACATCAGCAGGGCTACTATCCACCCCTCTCTCTCAATGTCTCTGGTAGTTTTGTGTGACTCCTCTACTCCAAATGTGAATCTGGATGGAAAGACATCGTCATCCTACATCATCAATGAATCTTGTCAGAAATAATATCCATAATCATATTGTCTAATCAGATGCACAAATGTCATATATACTACAATCAAACCCCAATAGTCCACTTCCTGACTCGATCCATCATCCAAGGGGTTTCATCGATTCCTCTACATCCTCAAGGTCCAAAATCCTGCACACTCAGGAAAACCGAGTCAATAGCACCTGTCTATGTCAATACAACAAAATAACATATCATCAATCCATAACGCCTCACAATCATAATCAAATGCCCAATAGTATAATAATTTGTATCACTTGCAAGTAAGTGTTCTCAAAGAATAAGTTTGATCGGTGCGCGCAAGAGAGGGATTCTACATAATCCTTTCATTAGATAAAATTTGTTATTCTTGGGTAGTAGACTTGAGGGATTCATTTTATGCTACACCCCATAAGAAATATTTTTAATATTATATTCAAGGTGGTTTTGGACAGGTTTATTTGGGTGATGAAAAAGCATGCAAAATAGTTGGAAAGGGTAAGATACATATACAATTGCATAATGGAAACCAATGGTTGTTGAAAGAGGTGAAGTGTGTTTTTAAATTTAGAAGAAATCTAATTTCAATAGGGAAGTTAGAGAGTGAATGATGTGTAATTACATTTAAGAGAAATTTGTGGAAGGTCACTAAAGGATCACTGGTAATAGAAAAAGGAGAGAAGGTAGGTACATTTTATTTATGTATTGGTAATGTTGATTCTTCTATTATATTAGTTTACACATGAGAAGACATTATGACATCATAGGTTTGGGAACATGAGTGATAAGACGATGCAAATTCTCCACTCAAGGAATTTTTTTCCATATTTGAAGCAGGTTGATTTGGATTTATGTGAGCACAATGTTTTTGGAAAACATACGAGAGCCAGATTCCTCGAAGTTGGGAAGGAAAATAAGAGTAAAATGTTAGATCTTGTGCATACATATGTATGGGGACCGACTCAGGTATCATGTCTTGGTGGATCTTATTATTATGTTACTTTTATTAATGATGCAACTAGGAAAACTTGAGTTTATTGCATTCGAAAAAAATATGATGTTTTTTATACCTTTAAGAAATGGAAATATTTGGTTGAGAATGAGACATGAAATAAGTTGAAGTGTCTCATATAAGACATTGGAGGAAAATATGTTGTAAGGAGTTTGATAGATATTGTTCATACCATAGGATTTGTAGAGAGAGGACAGTTCCAGGAACACTACAAGAAAATGGTGTGTCAGAAAGGATGAACAAGACAATCATGGAGCATGCAAGGAGTATGATATTGCATGCATGATTGTATTTATAACTTTGGGTAGAAGATGTGGATACTATCGTTTACTTGATAAATAGAGGGCCTTCAAGTTCCTTGGATGGTTGTATTCCACAGGAGGCATGGACAGGAAAAAAGATAAACAACTCATTTCTGAATACTTTCAATTGTGAATCTTTTGTCCATATTGATAAAGAAAATAGAGAAAATCTTGAGGAAAAATCGAAGAATCGTACCTTTATTGTATATGGAGTTAATGATTTTGATTGTCGTTTATGGGATTATGAAAATCACAAAATCATTAAGAGTAGATATGCGTTATTCAATGAGAAGTTCATGTACAAATATCACTTGCAGGAAAAGAAATAGGAAAAGGCAAACACATAATACACAATGCTTGTTGAAATTACAAAAAATGAAATCCTAGAGGTGCCAAAAAGTCAAAATGTTCAAGAACAACAACAGTAGTAGGAACCTAAAATTCTTGCAAGAAGATATACTAGAATAAGTAAATCCACTCGATGATACTCTCCTTCAATGTATTATTTATTGTTGACTGATTATGGTGAACCAAAAAGTTATGAAGAAGTAATGCAGGTAGAAACTAGAAAGAAGTGGGAGCAACGAATGCAAGAGGAGATGGACTCTTTTGTACATAACCAGACTTGGGATTTGGTTTTGTTTCCTACAAGTAAAATAGCATTGCATAATAAATTCTTTACATGTCAAAGGAAGAATATGGAGGCAAAAATAAGTACAAGGCTATACTTGTTGTAAAGGGGTTTGCAAACAAGAAAGGTATAGATTTTGATGAAATATTTTCTCTTGTTAAAATGACTTCAATTATAACTATTTTAAGTCTAGTGGTAGTAGAATATTTGCATCTTGAACAGTTAGATGTAAAGACATTTTTTCCATGGAGATTTGGAGGAATATATTTATATTCAACAACCACAAGGGTATGAGGTAAAATGAAAGGAGAAATTGATATGTGGGTTGAAATAGAGCTTTTATGACCTAAATAAATATCCAAGGCACTAGTGTTTGAAATTTGACAAATTTATCATAGAACAAGATTATAGTAGATGTGACTCTGACCAATTTGTTTATTTTAAAAGACTAGATAATTGAAAGTATTTTATCTTTTTATTGTTTGTAGATGACATGATTATTGCAGGGTCTAACATGCAGGATATAAATCTGCTCAAAATAAAATTAGCTATTTTTTTGTGATAAAGGATTTGGGTGTTGTAAAGTAAATCCTTGGTATGAGAATAACAAGAGATAGAAAAAATCACAAATTAACGTTGTCTCAAGGTGAGTACATAGAAAAGGTGTTGGAAAGGTTTCAAATGTAGGATGCAAAAAAAATTAGTACACCTTTGGCCAACCATTTCAAATTTACTAAGGAGATGTGTCTCAAGAAACAAGAGGAGATAGGCTATGTGTCCAAGGTTCCATACTCATCGACAGTTAGTAGTTTGATGTATGCGATGGTGTGCACAAGGTCAATTATTGCACATGAAGTGGGAGTTGTGAGAATGTGTATGAACAATCTAGGTAAAGAGCATTAGAAGGCAATAAAGTGGATTCTCAAGTATTTGAGAGGTACTACTACTTAGCAATTATGTTTTTGAGGTTCAGGGATGGTTCTATAGGGATATGTTCATTCATATATGCCAGGTGTATAGATAACAAGAGGAGCACCACAAGGTATGATTTTACTATAGGTGGAATAACGGTAAGTTGGATTTCAAAATTGTAGAAGGTAGTTTCAATTTCAACAACGAAAGTAGAGTATGTTGCTGCTACAGAAGCTAATAAACAGATGATTTGGTTAGGGAGTTTTATGGAGGAATTAGGAAATAAGAAGGAGAATAGTAGGTTGTACAGTGACATCCAAAGTTTTATTAATATTGCAAAGAACTCAATCTTCCATTCTATGACTAACCATATACAACTCGGGTACCATTTTATACGATAAATTTTGAAAGATGGATAGTTGAAGCTGAAGAAGATACACACTAACTAGAATCATGCAAAAATGTTAACGAAGCTAGTAACCAGGGAGAAACTAAGTTCCTGCACAATTTCAGTTGGCCTTCAAGCATGAAGGTGAAAATGAGAAATTTCCCAGATCCAAATATTGTAGCATAGTCCAGTAGGTGTAATAGTGGTGGAGTTGTTGTGATCAGTATTGAAGTGGGAGATTGTTGGTTATGGAGCCTAATTATCTTCTTAATTTATTGGATTGTTAAAAAAAAAAAAATTGCATGTAAATGGGCATATGACTATAAGGCATGGTAAGGCATGCGTACTCCTAGTAAATTACCAGTAAAGTATAAGATGTATACCTAGGTGGAGAAAGGGGGGGATCATGAAATATTCCCTTGGAGGTGACTAGTGAAGGCTCACTCGGCCAATTTGGCCAGATTTGGTCAAGGGAAACCCCGAGTCAAGTTTAAAGGGGGGATTGTTAGGATAAACTTGATTCAATAAAAGAGTCAAATCAATTTTAAGTAAACAAAAGTGGTTTTTGGGACCATGGTATTGGTTATCCATGGTATTTGTCTTCGATCGTTTTGGTAGCCCATATTTTTATTCCCATGGATTACATGTAATGAATCCTTTAAAAGGACTAGGATACCTAGTTATATCATGTGTATTATAATTTTTGTGTATTATGAGAGAGCACAATAAAAAGGGGGAAATAGACTATAAAAATGAGTGAAGAGGAAGTTACATTGAGTGTGTTGTAGGTTGTATCCCTTTACTTGGATGGAAGAAATAAAAGAAGGACTGGAAATTTCTCCTTTGACATATCCCACATTAGGTGAACCATGTATATGTTGTGTCTCTTGTGTATTGTGCTTTCCATATTTTATTTCCAAATTATTTTAATTTTAATTGATCTGTGATTTATTCCCTAATAAAGTTATCCATAAGGTTTGGGAAAGTAGTAGGTTCCCACTCCTTGATGTCAACTACAACTATATATGATGTTGGGAAGGTATTTGCAACAAATGCTACATGCTCCAAGCAACATCTAGCCACTTTATTTCAAGCACGGAAATTAACAACATTTTGTAAAAATAATATCAACTATTTTGGGGCATATATGTAGTTAATAACACAACAAAATATGACATATAGCCATACCAAGTTTAAAAAAACAAAAAACAGATGGAAAAGAAAGAAAATTGATGAGAAGAACCATGCATAAACAAAAACGCTTATGCTTAAATGCATGCTAAGGTTAAAAATCATGTTTATTTATGTTTTAGTGAATTATGTGCCTCTAAGCTTAAAAAAAATTCACTTTTGTAACATAATCTCAAAAAGACAAATTATTAAAAGAGTAGGAAATACAAAATTAACTTCACAACAATCTACAAGCCAATGACAATCTAGACATGCTTAACAAAGATATTTATGGATAATAAGATGTTATTCCATCATACCCAATAAAAGAAAATTTGAGTACTAAGATATATCGTTGAAATGAAGTCCCTTTCTACAAATTTGAAGGTGATGCCCTGGTACCCAAAAAATAATGAGACCTAGGACCAAGCACGACAGAGAGTGACTAATTTAATATCACTATTGGAAGATGGACTTGAGCACATATTGAACCAACCAGACTTGCATTGCAGAAAAATGTTTTACCTTATCTGTCACAATATGAAACACATTCTTTTAAAACTCTTAAGATGCATTCATGGCTACATAATTGAGGACATCCAAAGCAGCAAAGACTAACAATAGAAGCAACAATGACATTGTCTAAAAGTTATCATAATGGTAGAGCAAGTGGTAGGTTAGGTGGCCAAGAACCTTAGAGGGCTAATTGTTGGAGAGTTCCACTAGAAGGTGGGAGTGTTGACCATGTGGTAAAAGTTATATGAAAAGGAAACAAAAATTAGCATTGACCTTTTTCTAAAACAAAACAATGGTGGGCTCCTTCGGATCCATGTCCCAAACCGTCTACTACCCAAGTAGGGATATTCATAGTGGTTTGCTAATAACAAATCTGATATTGATTGCAAACATAAATGACAAAGAAAACAACCATAATTAGAGGATACATCCACAAAGAAGATCTTAATAAAGATGACGAAAGAAAACTCATTTTGTGTACACATGTGCATTATATGGATCATACAGATGTTGTGACTATCAATTTTTTTCGTTTCCCTTGTCAAGTTTGCAAGTGCTTCAGCTGGGATAAATAATAAAGCAATCATAAATTATATTAAGGAAGTGTATTGTGTTTCACATCCTTGGAGTACCAAATTGAATAGTGTGGAAGTCCATTGAGCCCTTATTACTTTGATTATACGATAATGATGAGTTGATCGTAATCTAAAAAGAGTGTAGTCGACTTATGTCAGTCAATGCGTGCCCAAGAACTTCAATGATACACAATATATCAATGTACCAAGTAAATTAAAATATCACATCATATACCATATAATACATACCAATTAAAATATCACATCATATACCATATAATACATACCTAATTTTTGTATGATCGATAATACAATGTTTGAAAACTAAAAAATAATATCATCCATGCCTTTCCGTGCCAGTGAATTTATTTTCTTCAGAAACATGTACACGTATAGACATTAGTCTTTCTTAGAAGCTATATTGAAACAACTTTAACAACTTATTTCGATTCCTACAAGGTGTAACACTTCCAATAAAAATGTATATCAAAATTTGAAGGACTTAACATGCATGAAAAAATGTTTTTAAAGTTATTTTTCTCATTAATCAATTTGAATTATTATATATTTTCAATGTTTTCCACTAATAAATCCACAATAAAATGTTATTCAATTATACTGAATAAAAGAAAAGCTAAGCACAGAGATATAACTTGGCAACAATATATTTTTCTACAAAATTTGAAGGCATTACCCAGATACAAGCCCAACAAAGGGGGGAGAAATTGAATATCACCATGGCCTAAGCTGATAACAAAAGCAAATTCCTAAAACGCTTATGCAATCTTGGTGGTTGTTGTCATTGTTCTCTACCTAAGTTTGTAAAATGTAATTTTTTTACCAAACTTACAAATTGTTCTATGACATGAAATGCATATACATTTGATGTATTTGGGCCTCACTATCCATATGCTGACAAACTTTGACAAATGTTCACGGAAACAAATACTAACTTTTGAACTTCAACTATGGTAGGATTATTCCTACTCCCTTCTACAACAACAATGGTGTTTGGCCAACTCCTTATGAATTGCGTCAATATACATATTAGGCTATTTTAGTATGTTCTCTATCTAATTATTCTCGCCCATCCCTTCATTGAGTCAAGCTTATGGCATATCAAGGATCAAAGATACAAACATGTAGAGTAGTGGGAAAGATACCAAAGGCTAGAGTGGATACCATATGAGAGCAAGAAGATAAACAAAGGAAATGCGTAGAAGCCAAGAAGTGCACGCAAACATTGGGCCAATTCCAAATTTGAATGCAGATCCAAATCAAGAGCTAAATACACTAGAGCTAATGATATATCCATGTCTTGTTTGAAAAGAAAACCATCAACATATTATTGTAGGGAGTGCTGACATTAAGTAATTATGGTTCATGTGAACAAAAAATCAATGGCACATTGTCGGGTTATTTATTAAGGACAATTACCGAGATATTAGATGCCTTTCCCCTTATGATTGTTAGTTGTCTTTCCCCTTATGATTGTATATTATAGAAATTGTAAATATAGATATCACAATATATAGTCATAAATTAAAGTATTGCAAAAACCACATGCAAAGTTCATATCTTTGAATGCTTACATGTTAAATATTTCCACAATATTTTAAACGATCACCATGTAAAAGTGGTAAACTTTTATATGGGATTGAAATATGTTTCTTTGAATTATATATATTTATTGTTTCGTTATTAAGTTAATATGTAACAAGTTTCACAAAATTTTGAAATTATTTTTTATTTTTATGATATTAAGAAATTTGAAGATGAAAAATATTTTCTTAGAATGTCTTGCATACACCTATATTAAATTTTAATTTGAAAATATTTGTTACAATACCAACTATCCTAACCTTTTCACTCATCAAAACTATGGTAATATAGAAACGCTTTTTTTTTAAATTGAATATTTTTTTAAAATAATTTGACTAATTTAATATTTTTTTAAAGTTCAATTAAATAATACTAGTCTTAGTGGGACAGACCTCCTTGTTTGTGAAACAAGAGATCCCCATTGTTTTGGATTTTTATAAAAAAATTTAGAAAATTTCAATTCAATAAATTCATTAATATTTTTAAAAATATTCCATTTTTTTTGTTGTGATTTGTAAATCATATATAAATATATATATAAATTAGTTTTAAAAAAAAAATTTACTATATTTTACCCTGTATATTTTACCCTGTGGAGAGTTGTTGGTGATAAGGAACTTCTAAAAACTCTCCTTATGGTGTTTTTCATTGTAACTGGACTTATTTGCATGCACCGTAATAAATTTTTTTGACTTTTAATTGTTGATAATCATATTTAAATGAGGATAAAGACAAAGTATAAGTATATATATTTTGTATTGAAGAAAAAGGCCAAAATATTAAAGGTAAGGTTTATGTAAATTTTAAAATTTGATTTAAAAAAAATATTATTTGAAAATGATTTTCCATATATTGAATGTACTTTTAAATATGGTTAATAGTCATGTTTAAATAACCATAAAAATATGATTGTTGTGTTTGTTTTTCAATTTCCATCTTTTAGAAATTTGTATCTTACTTTGTTTTCTCTCTTTCAATTTCATGTCCATGGGCGAATTAACCATTTCATGATCCCTCAGTGATTTAATAAATGGTTAAGTAAAGTATACGTTCGCTTGTTTTTTAATTTCCTCTCTTAGATGTGCGTATCTTACTTTGTCTTCTCTTTCAATTTCATGTCTATCGACGAATCAGTCATTTCATGATCCCTCACTTGCTTGGTTAAGTATAGTATACTTTAACTAGTTTTTTAATTTCCTCTTTTAGAAGTTTGTATCTTACTTTGTTTTCTCATTCAATTTCATGTCTATCGACGAATCAGCCCTTTCATGATCCCCGCACTTACTTTAAATGGTTAAGTATACTTTGACAAGTTTATAATTCTTGATGAAAAGAATTATAAAATATACCAGATAAATTAAGTATACTTTGACAAGTTTATAATTCTTGATGAAAAGAATTATAAAATATACCAGATAAATTTATGGGATTAAAAAATATATATAATGATGAGATTTATGTTAAGTTGTGTGTATTCAGGTGAATGATTAAAACAAATGCTAAGTCGAATTCAAGTGAATGTCGTAAAGGAAAATAATTTGGAATTAAAAAAAAAAAAAAGCAATAGAAGAAAGTGTGGCTAGTATAATGGAGGTAAGTTCTTGTGTAATAATAAGCGATACAGTAACCATCGAGGTGGAATATAATTTGGAATTAATAAAAAAAAAAAAATCAATAGAAGAAAGTGTGGCTAATATAATGGAGGTAAGTTCTTGTGTAGATAAAAAGGGTTTTAAAAGTTTGTAGGAAGTGAGAAAAGGATATAAAAAAAGATAACAAAATTGATGAAATGATTAAAGAGAAAGGATAAATTCAGAACTTTGAAAAAAATATACGAAGGGAAATGAAGTGAAGGAGAGGATTATTCCAAATAGAGAACAAATTCTGAAAAAAATATCCTAGGGAATTTCAATCACATTATACATGTAAGCCATGAGCATAAAAGCTTCTTAGTCGAGAAATATCCAAATAAGAAATAGTTTAGTGTTTTAATAGTTTTTTGGTAAGAGTATGAAGAAACTATTTTTGAAGATGGAAAAAGCATTGACATGGGATAAATTACTGAAAAATATCTTACATATTGAGTAAAAGTGATTCGAATTATTTTTTAGAACGAAATGAAAGCAGAGATATTACAATAAAATACACATAAATATTGCCAGAAACATAGAAATACAATAATACATGATTTCTATTAATGAAAGAAATGTATCGAGACTGTAAAAATACACAGTGAAAGACTCGCTAGAATGATGAGAACTTATCTCTGAGAAGAGATGTGTCAACTACTCACATTCGCAAGAATATGGTTGTTACAATGAGGCTTTAAAGACATTTTTAACATAAGGAAAATACAAAACCCAAACCACGGAAAATGAAAAGCCAAAATGTTTACGGGCCCTGATGGGGGTAGTTGATACGTCAACTTCCCGGGGGCGTAATTTTGCATACGATATCTATTTGGTGTGTTCAATACAAAGTTAGAAAGGTCTATCCGAGAATAACACATTTCGACTGGCCCAGGTCAATTTCTTCAACAATTGTCTGGGCTCGGAATCCCCAAAAAACGTCATTTAGGGCCTCAAAACGGTCCCACAAGTTTGGGATCTGAAAAACTATCGAAAACTTGTTAAGGTGGAAAACTCTATTTTGAGCCAATGGAATAGGTGGCTGGCCACCGATATCCACTTAGATCAAGCCTTCCTCTTTAGGAAGCAATAGTCTCCACTGCGTTGAGTTTCCGAGGGAGAGGGGGAAGCGTTTGTTAAATCTGAACCTTGGTGAGATGCTTGCTTCGTTGGAGAAGTTGTGCTTCTTGGTTTGTGGAAGGTTGTTGAGAACTTGATGAGATGACTGTGTGTAGAAGGAATATTTTCACTTTTATTCAATCTTTTCAACCTGTTTATGTTGGATAGAAGGTTCTTGGACTGAGGCTATAATGTTTGTAGAGTCCTTCTATTCACCTTTTGAATAGATTGTGAAGAAGCTAAATCTTGTAGTATGAGATAATACCTTGCGGCACTGTTTAGGTGGGACAATAGTTGGAACTACCTCTGGTATCCTGTAGAGATGACCCCCTAGATTAACAATGACACTACGGGGTCGAGACTCATAAATATCTTGGTGATTCCACATATTTGGTTGGCCCAAAAGGACATCACAGACATCCAACAAAAAAACATCACATAATACCTCATCCTTGAAGGATTGGATGCCATATGGAAATCGACATTGATGGCTGACACAAAGATCTCATCCCTCATGAAGCCACTCGATCTTGTATGGTTGTGGGTGTGCTGTTGTCGACAATCCCAACTGCTTGCTTACCTCTGCTGAGATGAGGTTCTTATGGCTTCCGCTATCAACAATAAAATGCATCGAGGTCCCCTTCACCCACATATGTGAATGAAAAAGGCACTCCCCCTCTTCAAGATATGTTGGCTCTTCTGGTTGAATTTTTGTGGCCGCAACAATAGTAGTGGGGTCTGCGTCTATGATCTGTCTTCTTCCATTATTTTCTGAATCTGATTCTGAATTAGAGTTTGGCTCCTTTTCTTTAATCTCGACCACCAATGACTGTTTTGAGCGACATTCATCAGTGTTGTGTTAGGGGATTTTGTGGAAATTGCACCACTTTCCAGTGTCCTTCTTCGTCTTTTGGTTACCCTTCTTTTCCTATGGCTTGGACAGGTTTTCATGAGGATTTTTGTTAGGGCCATCTTTATCATACTTTGGTTGTTGCGTATTTGGAGACCTGAACACCTGTTTGTTTTGGTGCCTAAATTTATGCTCGATTTTGACAGCATATCGATAGGCATCTCCGAATGATGAGATGTCCAGGAAAACCATTTCGGTTTGGATGTACCTATGTAGAGCCCCACGGTATTTCAGAACCATTTGCCACTCAGATTCCTTGATACCCATCTTGGTGCGCAAGGTATGGAAATTATTTATGAACTCTGACATTTTTTGACCCCTCTCTTGCCACAGTGTGGTTCATCTCATGTATTGGTCATCATAGTTACCAACAGGGTAATCATTTTCCTTGACCGCATCCACAAAAAAATCCCAAGTGGGCTAGGCCCCATATAAACCAGACTCCTCTGTGGAACTTTGCTCCCAGTAAGTTTCCCACCAATGTTTGACAAGGGGGAGAGCCTTGAGGAGTGCGAAGGTGATATTTTCCTCGTCAAAAAAATTTTGAACAGAGAAATAAACTTCTATCATATTTAACCATTTTTCTAGGGCATCCGCATCTATATGAACTTCGAATATGGGAATATCAAAATTAACTTATACCTTGAAAGGAGAGGTGCTTCCAAAGTTCCTTCTTGATGAAGACGTGCCTGTTGTTATAGGAAGACATTGAAGTATGTGGGAAAAAATCTCCATCATTTCGTCCCTTTGTGGCGTGAGAGCTTGGTCAATAAACATATTAATATAATCTTTTGCTCCATCATTTTTCTTTTCTTCTGCCATGGAGGGTTTTTTCAGTGTGAGAGAGTGATTTTCCTCAAGAGAGACAAGATCGAGACCCAACTTGATATACTCGGACGTCATCGGGGATATGCACTAAAAAACGATCAAGAGCATCCTTCTCTGATACCATTGATCCAGATTATTTTTGAGAACGAAATGAAATCATAGATATTACAATGAAATACACATAAGTATTTCCAAAAACAAAGAAATACAATAATACATAATTCCTATTAATGAAAGAAATGTACATAGACTGCAAAAATATAGAGTAAAAGACTCGCTAGAATGGTGGCAGCTTATCTCTGAGAAGAGATGTGACTGATACTCACATTCAAAAGAATATGGTTGTTAAGGCTCTAAAGGATTTTTTATCATAAGGAAAATAAAAAATACTAACCCCGAAAGATGAGAAGCAAAAAGGTTTGTGGGCCGCCATGGGGATAGTTGATACGTCAACTTCCTGAGGGAGTGATGTTTGCATATGATCTTGGTTTTGGGAGCTCGATACACCCTTGGAAAGGTCTAGCTGATAAGAACACATTTTGACTGGCCCAATCCCATTCTTAAGGCAATTTATTGGGCCCGAAATCCCTTAAAAATGTTGTTTAGGGACTCAAAACGGCCCCAGAAGTTTGGGACATGAGGAACCGTCGAAACACTGGTGAGGTGGAAAATTTTATTTTCAGCCAATGGAATAGGTGGGTGGCCACCGATATCCACCTAGATCAATCCTCCCTCCTTAGGAAGTAATGGTATCCATTGCGTTGAGTTCCTGAGGGAGAGGGGGAAGCGTTTGATGAGTCTGAACCTTTGCAAGTTGCTTGCCTTGCTGGAGAAGTTGTGTTGCTTGGTTTGTGGGAGGTTGTTTACAAGATTATGAGATGAATGTGTGCAGAAGGAATCTTTTCACTTTGCCTAAAATATTGTCGACCTGTTTCTACTGGATAGAAGGTGCTTGGATTGAGGCTGCAATGGTTGCAGTGACCTTATATTCACATTTCCAATAGATTGTGAAGAAGTTGAATCTTGGAGTATGAGATACTACATTGCCACACTATTTAGGTGGGACAATAGTTGGAACTACCTCTAGTATCATGTAGATATGACCCCCTAGAGTAACAATGAAACTATGGGGTCGAGACTCATAAATAAAATGACGCTTCCACATATATGGTTGGCCCAAAAGGACATCATAGACATCCAGCAGGGAAACATCACATAATACCTCATCCTTTAAGGGATGGATTCCATATTACAATCGACACTGCTGGCTGAAACAAAGATCTCGGCCCTGGTGAAGCCATCCGATGTTGTATGATTGTGGGTGTGGTGTTGTCGACAATCCCAACTGCTTGATGACCTCTGCTGAGATGAGGTTCTTCTTGCTTCCACTGTGAACAATAAAATGAAATGCGGTCCCCATCACCCACATCTATGAATGAAAAAGGCACCCCCCATATTCAATATCTACTATTTCTTCTGGTTGAATTGTTGCAGTTGTGATAATAGCAGTGGGGTATGCATCGATGATCTATCTTCTTCCATTATTTTCTGAATCGGATTCTAAATCAGGGTTTGACTTTTTTTCTTTGATATCGACCACCAATGATTGTTTTGAGCGACATTCATTAGTGTTGTGCCAGGGGATTTTTGGAATTCACACCACTTTCCAGTGTCCTTCTTCATCTTTATGTTACCCTTCTTTTGCTTTGGCTTGGAATGGTTATCAAGAGGCTATTTGTTAAGGCCATCTTTATCATACTTTGGTTGTTGCGTATTTGTATACCTGAACTCCCATTTGTTTTGGTGCCTAAATTTGTGTTTGATTTTGAAAACATATCGATAACAACTCCCAGTGATGATATGTCCAGGAAATCCATTTTAGTTTGGATGCACTTATGTACAGTCCCACGGTATTTCAGAACTAGATGTCGCTCTGAGTCTTTGAGACCCAACTTGGTGCACAAGGTATGGAAATTATTTGTGAACTATGACATTGTTTGGCCCCTCTCTTGCCATAGTGTGGTCCATCTCATGTATTAGTCATCATATTTACCAAGGTAATATTGTTCCTTGAACACATCCACAAAAAAAATCCCAAGTGGGCTTGACCCCATATATTCCAGACTCCTCCGTGGAACTTTTCTCCCAGTAAGTTTCACACCAATTTTTGACATGGGGGAGATCTTTAAGGAGTGCGAAGGTTATATTTTCCCTATCAAAAAATTTATGAACAAAGAAATAACCTTCTAGAAGATTTAACCATTTTTCTAGGGAATCCACATCTATCTGACCTTCAAATACATGAATATCAAAATTAACTTGTACCTTGAAAGGAGAGGTTCTTCCAAAGTGCCTGCTTGATGAAGACATGGCTGTTTTTATCGACAAGAGTTGAAGGATGTGGGAAAAATTCCCCATCATTTCGTCCCTTTTCTGCATGAGGGCTTGCTCAAGAAACATATTAATAGAATCTTTTGCTCCATCATTTTTCTTTCCTTCCACCCTGGAGGGTTTCTTCGGCTTGCGAGAGCAATTTTCCTCAAGAGATACAAGCTCAAGACTCAACTTTCAATACTCAGACCTCGTCAGGGACATGCACTAAAAAATGATCAAGAGTAGTCTTCTCTGATACCAATGATCCAGATTATTTTTTAGAACAAAATGAAAACATAGATATTACAATGAAATACACCTAAATATTTCTAGAAATAGAGAAATACAATAATACATGATTTCTATTAATGAAATAAATGTACAGAGACTGTAAAAATACAGAGTGAAAGACTCGCTGGAATGGTGGTAGCTTATCTCTGAGAAGAGATGTGATGGATACTCACATTCACGAGAATATGATTGTTACAATGAGGAACTGAAGTTCGTTTTAACATAAGGAAAATACAAAACCCTAACTCCGAAAGATGAAAATCCAAAAGGTTTGTGGGCCCCGATGGGGGTTGTTGATACGTCAACTTCTCAGGGGCATAACGTTTGCATTATATCTTTGTTTGGGGTGCTCGATACACCATTGGAAAGGTCTACTCAAGAAGAACATATTCTGACTAGCCCAGGCCAAATCCATAATTATCCTCTTGGGCACGAAATCCCCAAAAAACATCATTTAGGGCCTCAAAACGACCCCGAAAGTTTAGGACCCAAAAAAATGTCGAGGTGTAAAACTCTATTTTGAGCCAATGAAATAGGTGGGTGGCCACTGATATCCACCTGGATAAAAAATACTTAGAAGATGTGGACAAATCACATGTATAGATATATTTTAATGAATATATTGTACTTATAGTCATAGGAGCACTCTATGGACAAGGAAGAATCCTAGAGCCAGGATGAAAAAATACCATCAGTTGCATAACCTCAAATAGGTGGGGCGTCAGAACCTTCTAATATAGGATAAATAGGGTTTATGGTATATAGATAATGACATCTAGAGTATTGTTAAGGATAATTCCTTCCTCGCTAATGGGCCAATTAACAATAAAAACCTTAGAGATTTAAGAAAGAATAGGCTTAACTAACCACTCTAACAAAATCGTATTGAGTAATGAGATATTACACAAACTCCACCTACATCAACACTTGTGGATGTGAGTCATGATGTGGATAAAAGTCATTTGCAGAAGTATTTAGGACCTCAATCTCAATATCATGTCTAATAAGTATATGAAAATGGTTTAGAATTTCATAGCCAGAGAAACAAAGGTAGTTCAAGAACCACATTTATGGCTAATGTACCAAGCGACTACCACTCCAATTAAATATATGCTAAAAGATAATAAGTCTAAGGCTATAATTCTCATAGGTTTCTACCCTAACCTCCCTACTTTGTGGTACTTGGTAGCTATTTAGTTAATGTACATGGTCATCCTCTTTGAATAAGGCCCACAAGGTAAGCTATGTGTGGTTAATTGTTGTAAAAGAGTCATCCTTAGGGAACTAGGCCTACTAGGTGTCTGGTACTCAATAATGTTGGGACCATTAGTGTTTAGAGTTTGGGTAGTGAGAAACTATTTATAAAAGTAATAGGGTATGTTAAGTTTGTCAAGATTTTTCATTATATTAGAGCTTTACTCATTCATAGGTTTCCCCATGACGAGGCCAATGAACATTTTTCTCTTTTTGGATTATTAATATTAGGGGGTTACATTTTATAGGTTCAATACTTTCATTTCTCCTATTTTTCCTTCAATATTTATATTCTTCTGATATTTCTCATAATTTACTATTTGTTTTATGTAACTTCCCCAACCATCTAGGCTAAGCAACACCACACAAAAAATTGACTTCTGTCACAAATGAATATTTAGATTTCTTTGAATTCTACCCATTACAACTTTGATACCATTTAATGACTAAATTACATGCATATGAACATAATTATGTAGTTCTACAATGATCTAAAAATTTTTTACTTGATCTAAAATTCAAGATCTTTTAACCATTATTTGCATGTGAATTTTTAACTGTTAACCATCTTTGTAATGCAAAATTAAATAAGATCTATCAAGCATAAGAGCACATAAACATGTAAGAAAACCATCTATGAATAAGAATTGCTAATGGAGTTCACCAAACTTCCTGGCTACGTCTCTGGGTCCACTCCAACCGCTCTTTAATTAATCTCAAATGCTTAAAAGTTACAAAGAAAAGGCTTACATAAGAGCTCTCAAAAACCAACTTTCATATCTGCAATTCTGGGCAGAAACAGACATCATAGGTGGCTGGAAAACGTCATTCTACAACTTTTGACTGTAAACTCGAGTATGCTTGGTTCGCTCAAATGGGCTGTGGAGGCACCTTTCTGTTTGACTACTCTAATGACGAAACATATAGCATATTTGAAATCCCCTCACAATTCTACAACTTTTAAGTATAAAGTCGACCTATTTCTGACCAGGTCACTTGGAACACCTCCTGGCACGAATTCTAATGCAGATTCTGTCTGTCAAATCCATATAGTCTCGAAAAGTTTGCCACTCCTCTTATGAAGGCACTTTGTTGTTCAACTACTTTGATGAAGAAACAGAGAGCATATTTGGGATCCTCTTGAAATTCTGCAACTTTTGAGTATAAAGTCGACCTATTTCTGAGCAGGTCAACTGGGACATTTCCTAGCACGGATTCCAATGCAGTGCCTACCAACCTCCCTTGCATCGGTTTGCGTGCCTGGCTAAATAAGCAGAGCCGCTAACTAGTTCTCTACATTTAGCGAACCTCCTCCAGATTTGGCAGAAATCCATCAGATTTGGCTAAATATGTAACTGCTGGGCTTCTAGAAGGGGACATGTGGCACCTTCTGATTGGGCCACATGTCAGCCTCTCATTTGCTAATGCCACATGCCCTGCTGATGTCATCATTCGTACGACCCTGCCATGTCACCTACTGATGTCATCATTCGTACAGATGACATCATCATCTGTACGGCCTGTCACGTGTCCCCTGTATGGCCTACCACGTGTCCTGCGAATGTCATCATCCGTACTGTTGACATCATCACCTGTATGGCCTGCCACGTGTCACCTGTACGACCTACCACGTGTCCTGCTGACATCATCATCCATACAGATGATGTCATCCTCTATAGGCCTACCACGTGCCACATTCTTAGGCTACCATGTGTCAAGATGAGGTCAGCATCTGTACTGTTGACGTCATCAGTATGACCTACTCACTGTTTTGACTTTTTGTCGTTATTTTTGAAAATCTTCAGAGTGTCATAACTTCTTCATACGAGCTCCGTTTGAGAAAATAAATATATGGTCGGAATCGGGAGAACAAGTCGGACACAATGGTGTTGGTTTCATCCAATTTTGAGAACTTTGATCTTTAATCATTTTTCTGAGCCTAGGGACCCTTATGAGACTTTTGGATCATTTCTAGATCCTCTTTTTTTTGCATTTGAGTATTTTCGAGCAGTTTTGGATCCACGTAGATCATACAACATATAATCCATGCATAAATACATATAATTACAACATAATATATAATTAAACACACAGTAAACATCATAAACACATAAAAAACCACTTATCTTTTAATTAATTCATCGATTGGTTGCAAACCTCAGAGGTTCCTCCCAGTCGTAGACTATGTTGTTCATATAATCTCAATAACAGGTCACCTTCGAGATGGGGGTACGATTATACCAAAGAAAAGGATTCCTAACCATCTAGGCTAAGGTCTAACAAACAACACAATAAAACGCAGGCCAAGGTGTCAACTTCAACAACAGTTCCCAGCTCAGAGTCTCTCATTCCCCATAGGTTGTCCCACCCCAGAAGTGTGCACCCTTCTTTGCTCAATAGTCCTTCAATTGTCCCACTTTCCTTTCATGGATTTAGCAATATGTTGGTCAGGAATTCTCAAATTTTTGTAGCACCTAGAACACAAGGTTTCTCTAAGAGATCAACACCCACTAGCCCATAAACTCTCTCACCAAAAGAGAATGCTCCACGGGACGGAAAAATTGTTTCTTCATCCCAAACCGCCAAGAATTTATAGGGTAACCAGCTTCACAGTTCTTCCTCTCCATCCAAGGTACAGATGATGGGATGATTGAGAGAATGATGAAATGGATGGAAATAATTATCGAGGATTACACTAATTCCCTACAATATATTTCCATTCCCTTAACTTGACACTATAACTTTATGAACTACCTTTGAACTCACTTGGTCACTTTTCCCAACCTTTAGGAACTTAGGATAAAATAATATCACATGAACTTTGACTTTAGGAATAGTATTATAATATTCCCTTGGATTAAGCCCCCTTGACTTAGTCCCTCTTCCTAGAACCTTAGTTCCCTTTCCCTCTCATGGAGTCTTAGGCCCCCATACTCTTTCGTCTGACTTGGTTTGTAGTAGTGATGTCTTTTATTAATATCATTGGCGTGTGATTACATATTACAATGATATTATCAATGACCTTTTATCATCTAGACTCCATGACCTAATAATCACATAGACACTCTCACCTCAAAACATATATACAAAGTCTCTCTGGCCCAAAACATCCTGGATCACCAACCTGTAAAGCATATGTACATATACAATTGGGATTCATACTATGGTTATTACATTACCCTCCCCCTTATTTATGCACTTCCCTCAGTGCATTATATACCCATGTATAGGAAAAAATATTCAAAAGTATATGGGTACTCCTCTCGCATGGAATTCTCATGTTCCCACATTGCATTTACAGGACCATAATATGTCTACCAGACCTTTACCAACTCTATTTATTGATTTCGGAACAACTTGAACTTCCAATCCAATATACACACCAGTTGAACTCGAAAGTCCCCTTCTTGCTCCACCTAAATCACATTACACTCAATTACATGATTATCATCAGGCACATACTTTTTAAGAAATGACACATGAAACATACTATGAATGCACATGAATGTAGGTAGTGAAAACATGTATACAATAGGAACAATCCTCTATAGGATTTCGAATGGTCCAAAATTTCTTTCTGCTAGTTTTGAATAGTTCCCCAACTTCAGGGAACTTCTCTTGGCCTTTACTTTTAAGAACACACAGTCACCCACTTTAAACTCTCTGTGGGTTCTTCTCCATAATGAAAGTACTTATAATCTCTTTAGAAAAAAATCATACCCTCATACACATAAAATTCATACACTTCGAAATTTAAACACTTTGAAATTAAAACATTCATCAACATAAAATGCAGAAACAATAACATGAGCATTAAAAATGTTCCATGAAATGTGCATATATGTGTGTGCGTGTGTGTGTATTCAACATCATTTAAGTTATACATTTTTTACAAAATGGCACCTCATGCCCAATATACAAAATGACAACAAGTGCCCTAACATGGAAAACATCCATATGGTGGCCTATATAGATAATGGAAACAATTTATCAATCATTGACCACTTCTACCATTAGGAGCATCCTGAAAATCTATCTTACTTCTCTTGTTTGAGGAAACAACTTGAGTGGTTGTGGGCCTGGGTGTGCTTCGTCGCTCCAGAGACTGAATAAAGAAAAACATTGTTAGAAGTTTTTTTCCTAAATGAATTAAAATACATACAAAATGGTAGATTGTAATTTAATCTAAGATAACTCATCGCATATGCTACCAATAATTGTGAGGGTATTACCCTCTTTTGCGACCCAAATATCTCATTGATTCCAGCCCATGTCAGTTATAAGGATCAAATACATAAAATTAAACAAATATGCATAAAATAAAATTCACGATACATAAAAAATATCATCAACACATTATATCACCGTGAATATATCAGGCTTTGATGGAGAGTTGCTAGTAGGTGGAGCACTTGGATGTACAAATTTCTCCTGGGAAAACTCTATTGTGGCATCCTCGATGGATGGGGCTGATGGAAATGGTGGTGGGGGTGGATGGCATATGGGCACATCCTTGGTAGATATATGTGATGGAAGCGGTCGTGATGCTTGTGGGTAAAGCCAGTGGTGATGCATTAAAAAAGAAACATGTTGGGGGTGAGAAATGATGGAAGCCCATAGGCTATACCAGTGATTCGAAATCGGATCCAGAAGCCTGACAGGGCTTAAAAATGCTCAAAAATGAAAGTGCTCAGAATCCGATGAAAACAACGCCATTGCGTTTGGCTCATCTTCCTGATTCCAACCATATATTTACTTCATCAAATGGACTCCGTATGTGCAAGATATCATGTTCTGTCCAAAAACCCAAACAGGCAAAAAAAAGGGGGGGATGACTGTACAGTCCGTACAGTGCCACATGGAATGATGACTGTACAGGTCGTACGGCCGTACAGATGACATGGAAACCCCTGGAGGTGACACGTGGTAGACTGATGTGGCTTACGGGCAAACAGTTGGACCAATCCATGGGTGACACGTGTCACCACTGTAAGGGTGACACATGGCACGGGATGATGTCAGCAGCTGACTGGGCAGGTACGGTGGTAGGATGACATGGCAGACACATGGTAGGCTGATAGGGCAGTACGGTGGTACGTGGCAGGTGACATGGACCAATCAACAATTGACAGTTGGTAGATTCTGGTTGGTTGTTGATGTGCCACATGGCCCAGTCATGGGATGCCACGTGGCACCCTGTGGTTGGCTAATGGTTTTGTGTAAAATTTGGTAGTTTCGTCAGGGGTCGAACCCCCGACCTATTCCTTCGAGATGTGGACTAGAAGGGTCGGGCCAACCAGCCGCCCCACGGGTGATCCTTGTTATATATGCAAAAGAATATATTTGAATTTAAATGAAGGAGAGGTCGGCGGGGGAAAGGGTCGAGGTTTAGCCCCAACCCTCGGTGCAAAACATACAACACATGACTACAACCATGTAGCCAGGAGCCAAAGCGCGGGGTTTAAACCATATGCGGGTGTATTGGATAGGGACTAGCCCACGGATCCCGAGTGGATCCCACAGGACCAGGACCCTATTTTGAATAGGGCGCGCACGGGTAGTTGTTATACCAATGGTCATATGACCATGCCACCGAACCAGGAGCTAGCGCGTATGGAGAGGGGCCAACGCATAGCCCAAGGGGATAGCGCTCAGCCACATGGCCTCATATGACCTTTCCAAGGGGGCGTGCGCCCAGGCCTTGGGGGTTAATGCCCAAATTTATTCAAAAAAGTGGGTTTGTATTAAGTTTTGGGATTTTTTAATGATTCTAAGCCTGTAATTAATAGATTTTCTCCATTTTTGGGAGATATTGGGCATTTTTGGAGCCCAAATTTTGGGAGGAAGTTGGAGATGGATAACCAACTTCAGATCTATATAAACCAGGTTTGTTTGAGGCCATGGAGGATAGTCAGAGCATAGTTATGCTGAAGGGAAGCCAAGCCAAAGCCATTTTTATGCAGGGAAGATATTGAGGAGTAGACGTTGTCGGGCCATTTCTGGGAGCTCCGGACGTCCGTTTTGCGTGTCGTTTTATTTGTAGGGTTCTAGAGATCTAGAAGAACATGACAAGATCAGTCTTGTAGCCAATTGGCACTATTGCGATGTACTTTTGAGATTTTGAACAGAAATAAAGAAGCCTCCCCCACAGAGACAAAGCCCCGGAGACGTAGGCAATGTTGTGCCGAACTCTGTTATCAATCCTCGTGTTATGGTTTGCTGTCTATTATTTCATTTCAGATCTGCACATGTGTATATGGCTGTCATAATTCCTCTTCTTCCCTCATTCTTTCATTAATCTTC
The DNA here is from genome assembly GCA_032191745.1 of Picea mariana. Taxonomy (NCBI): domain Eukaryota; kingdom Viridiplantae; phylum Streptophyta; class Pinopsida; order Pinales; family Pinaceae; genus Picea; species Picea mariana. The sequence goes on along the minus strand of JASDQU010099763.1, from coordinate 127,545 downwards.
GCAATTGGATAATTAACGCATGCAAAATTAAAACTCAACCATAGTCATTAAAAGATCTGATGGATCAACCAGTGATGAGAACTCCCTTTTCCTGGAGTAAGGTAACCCATAAGTAGAGCCTAGGTGCCTAGGGAGTCCAATAGTATTGTAACTAGCAAATATGTCCGCAACCTACATACATATTAATAATATTGAACTATTAACACAAAATAGTAAAATTCAAAAACATAAGCACAACAAATTTGAGATTTAAACGATAATTAAATCTACACTTGATACTCATGATGTAGGTGACTTGTCCATCCCAGATGGATATTCATCGACATCACTTGCTCCCACATCCTATAGAAACACAAGAACATTAAAGAATTGAGAATGTCAGAAAATTTAGAAATGATTATGGTGAATTTATCCAATGTGACGCATACCTATTTATGGGCTATGACCAATGAGTAGGTTTCTTTTATTGTTGCATCAATGGTGGAGATAAGAACTGATGCATCCATATGCATAGAGTCTATGATACATGAATGTAACAACTACAAAACAACATATAATAAAATATCAATATAAATACATAGAATACAAAACAAATATATAACAACTAAGAACATAGTCATGGTTAAGATAGTAACCTCCTCCATGAAGCTATGTTGTCCACTGGCCTCCATAGGCCCATAGAAGGTCTTCTCGTATCTTGAGCATCTGTGAGGTTCACATGGACGACTTCTATGTCCATGTTAACTCTCCTCACTAAACTCTATTGTGTGGGGTGAAGCTATGACCCCTGTATCAATGTCATCGGTATTCACCTCCTGCCGAAAAAGTGCAAAAAATATGCCATGTTTCATTAGGCTCTAGGTCAATGATGAAATAGCTTATTGTTCCTACTGCAAGCTCTCTACAAAAGGAGGATTTTGGGAAGGGGGGTCGGGACTTCTCCTAGGGGATGAGGACATAACATGGGATTGTGTTTGACATGATATCAGTCCTATGCAGACCCTTGATCCACCCCATGGAAGTCACCCATGTCAAAGTAGTTGACATGATGAACCAAAATAAATTCCACCCATAATTTTCTCAAAAACTATAATGGCACCTCCCCATTATTATAGTAGGTTTATAAAAAACCATATACCACATATCCATATAGTTTTGACTAATCTATGGATGGATAAATGAGTCAATGCAAATATGTTTTTTGGTCAAAGGTAGTTCCTGTCCATTTCGAGAATCCATAAAAATAGACAATAGTTCTTTTTTTGAAATACCCAAGTCTTTGACTTGGTTTCTATCCAATCAAGTGTTGTAGTACTCAAACATTATTTCCCTATACTCATAAATATAAGTCAATTCTCGTTGGGAACTTGCAATGGACCTAAAAATGATGCCCAAAGAAATATCCAAGGACACTCGTATTGGTTCTCTGGTGCCCCTTAACTGATCTAAACATGTTCTTAATGTATCCAACCCCTCATCAATTTCAGTGTTTATATTGGGTGGTTGTGGTGGGTTGGGGTTTCTCTCTCCTTGGTATGTTGGTGGGAGTTTACATTATCATCGGGTTCCATTTTGTAATATTATTTGTAGTTTAATAAAGAAATTTAATAAGTGGACTTATGACTAAGGTATTACAAACAACAATGTTATTTTCTCCCAACAAAATTGTTATCATAATTTTGTGTAAAAGAAAGAAAAATTGTGTGTTTTTTTCCATAAGAAAAAAAAAATGCTATATTCATAAAGGAATATACATGTTGTTGTATTCATGTCCATCCTTGGTAGTATTCCTTCCAATTCTATACTGCCTATACATATTCTACTACATAAACATGCCTTTTAATACCTTTTACAACAACTTTCTACAAATTGTTCCACCTGTTCAAAAAAAAATTTACATCTTTCCAAAAAAAATAAAAACAAGCATTCTTCATAGGCGAAATTTCATTGCCTTAGTTTTGTTCCTTCAAAGAACTCAAAAAATATGAAAGATCCTTTTTGTAGCTACATGGCTTCCTTTCAGAGTTCATCTGCCTTTGTGTTTATCTCCCTTAGAATGTGCTGAAAGGAAAGCCATTCGAAATATTTGAAAGTGAGATTGATGTCTCTTAGTAGTGATTCCAACCTGGGATTCTGTATGTTGTTGAGGCCCCTTTCCTAGTCGATCACCAACTTGGAATCACCGAAGACTTGTAGCTTTGTCATATTTTTTTCTTTGGAAGTTTCCAAAAGAGTCCAAAGTGCTATTAGTTTGACTCTATTGTTTGTTCTGCCTCTTGGCCCATATCTGGTATGGATGTAGTGGTTCTGACTGATGGATAGAACCACCCCTACTATGCATGAGGGAGGATGTCCTTGGCTAGTCCCATCTAAAAATCCCCAAGCAATGGTGAAATCGATGGGAAGGGGGACTATAAAACAATGTTTTCTTTCCTTGAGATCTGTCTTGAATTCTTCATCCTGACTGATCGAAATTGTTGTAGTCACTTATGGGGGAACAATCTTATCTTTAAAAACAACATTGTTTCTTTCCCACTAAATGTTTGAGATCATGATTCTTGGAAGACCTGCCTATAAGGTTTTTGTTCTGTATTGAATCCAGGTTCTAAAACATTATTCAATAGATCCATGGTACCAATTGGCCTTGGTTTTTAGCTGGTATTTTATTATCTGTGCAACCTTTCCTGCATAGGGACATGCGATAAAAAGGTGAGTAATGGTTTCTTGATTTTCCTTACACAGAGGACATCTGCTAGGTCCGCACAATTCTCTCCAAAGGAAGTTGTCCCATGTTAGCAATTTATTGTTTAGTGCTATCCAAAGCATTAATTTACATCTAGGAGGAGATTTGATTTTCCACAAGGGTTTCCACCACCACTTCAAGTGTGTCATAGAGTTTTATTCTAGCCAGGCTTTATATCCCAACTTGACCAAGTAAGAGTCACTCTATGGGTTTTTTGAACAATAGAGGGATTCCTTGGAATATCTATCCAGGGAAATGAATTTTTCAAATAATAGGGATATGGAGTTCCATATGTCTCAAAGATATAAGGGGAGATCCAGGGAGTTTGCGTTCTTCCATCGCCTTCTTCCTCGAATTTGGTGAAAACACAAGTTGAGGTTGCTCAGGAAGAAGATGTTTTTGTCTTTAAGGAACATAAGTTAGGTAGGGGATAGTTTGTAATTGTTTCGAGTTCCTAGCCACAGATCTTCTCCTAACCTCACCTTTTCCCCATTTCCAATATGTCATACATTCTAGTTTCCAACAAGGGGCAAAGCTTGCACAAGTGATTTCTAGACAATTGATCCTTTGAGAGATTTCATAGGCTGTCAGAACCATTCAGATATAGACATAGTAGGAAAATACTTGGAGTTCATAACTCTTACCCAGAGTGTGTTGCCCAGGGTTCGATGCCATAGGTTCCTTCCCACTAAGGCTCAAGAAAAAATTTGTAATATTTTTAGACCTCGATCGCCCATTTCTTTAGGTGCAATGATTGAGTTATATTTGACCAAAGGGGTGCCACTAATAAATTTTTTCCCTTACATATAAAGCAAAAACATAGGTGACAAATATAATGTAGAACTCCCTTAGGCATTTCAGCTATTGAATTCCAATAAACAAGAATTCATTATAGGAATTGTTTAATTAATACTAGTCTTCCTCTTCTAGAGAGGATTCTATTGATCTAGACGACTATAAGGGCCTAGAATTTTCTTATTAACAATCCCCAATCGTCTTCTCTATAATTTTTTGATTTTAAGTTAAAACCCATATACTTGAGTCCTTCAGAGAGAGGTTTCCTTGGGGCTGAAAAAGTATTAGCAATGGAAGCCTCTTATTCATTCTCATAGTGATTAAGAAGTCGACATGACTTTTCCATGTTTATTTTCATCCCCATGGCCGTGCAGAAGAGGTTTAAAATATCCTTAAAGGAAATCAGGTTCCTCTTAGAGACAAAAATGATGCAGAAGATATCATCTGTGAATAAAAATTGGGTCATTAATTTTGATTCTGAGACTATAATTCCTCTTAAGAGGCCCTTATACCTTGCCTCCTTTATCAAATAGTTGAGTGCTTCTGCTATGATCAAGAAAAGAAAGGGAGAAAGGGGGAAACACTGGAAGAGACCTCTGGAGGCTTTGAAGAAACTGGACAGGGCTCTGTTGATAAGGATGGAAAAGGAGGGAATTTGGATGCAACCCATTACCCAATCGACATTTTTTAAGCTCAAGCCCATTTGGATAAGGACCAAGCACAATAAAGTATAGTTTTCTTGGTCAGAGGCTTTGAAGAGATCCAATTTCATGATGGATTCCTTGAGATTTATTTTCTTGACAGAGTGAAGCACTTCTTGAGAAATGTCTACCACATTGTGTACCTGTCTTTTATGGAGGAAGCCAAACTATTATTCACCCATGAGTTCACTTAGCATCAGTCTAAGTCTCCTAGAGATGATATTTGTAATTAATTTGTAGATGAAATTGCAACACACCATCGGTCTATAACATTCAAAGGAAGAAGGGAATTATTTCTTTGGGATAAGTCACAAGAATATGGTGTTGAGAGGACCATGAGTTCTTCCTTCCTTTTATGATTCTCTTACAACTAGAAGAAAATCATTTTTTAGAAGGTCATAAAAATCTTTGAAGAAATCCACTATAACTCCATCTGGGCCTGGGATTTTTCCATTCTTGATGGAGAAAAATGTCGCCTTCAGTTATGGTTCTGACACTTCTTCTTCTAAGGATAGGTTCATTTCTTCGGAGAAGGAGGTAGGGGATTTTCCCACTACCTCTAGAATGTATTGGATGGGGCATCTAGGGGAGGCTGAAAAGAGATTGTTGATGAAATTTACCCCAATATTCACCTTTTCATCAAAGGATATGGCCACATTCCCTTGTTCATATTTGATTTCCCAGATTGTGTTGAGGTTTCTTCGATAGTTCACAAATTGGTGAAAAAAGTTGTCTTATTGTCTCCTTCTTTTATCCAAAGAGACCTACTCTTGATATGCCATTCTTGTTCCTCTATCTTGATACATTTGACACATGTATCCTCCAATTCTATTAATTCTGTTAAATTTTCATTAGTAAGGGGTGATTCCTCCAAGTTACTAAGGACCTCAACTAATCTATCTTCAGTGTCCCGAATGAGTCGACACCTCTTGGAATTCCATAAAGGGAGCCAATATTTTATGGCATTTTTCAAATTTTTGAGATTTTCTACAAATTGCACCATGAGTGGATCATGATTCAGAGGGAAAATATTGGCCCATGAGGAAAGGACCAGATTCTTGAAATTATCCTCTTAGATCCAAGATTGGCAGAATTTAAGGGGTGATGGGGAAGACTCAAAACCCAAGTTCCATTACAGTGTGAAGGGACAGTGGTATGAAATACACGCCACCTCTACCCCTATTCTGAAATTTGAGCCTAAGTTCAGTAGGGATTTGGATACTAAGAAAAGATCCAATCCATTTGCAACTTCCTCGTCCCCAGTTCTGAAATTCCTCCAAGTAGAGGATATCATTATAGGTTCAATGTCCACCAATTTGGAATTCTCAAAAAAGGATCGAAAAAATAAGGTTTTCTTGTCGACCCTGGGGTGTGCAACCCAAAACACCAACATGGAAAGGGTAAGATTCAAATCCCCCTCTACCACTAGAAAAGGGTCATGGAAAACACCTGGAAAGAACAAATCCTCCCAAAAGGAGGTTGTATCAGAATAAGAACCGTAAATTTTCACCATCGAGAAGGCTAAATTGTTGTTCTTGTGTTGTAACTTGATTGAAATTGTAGAGAGAGCAACAAAAGAGAAAAAATCCTGGAAATTTGGGCTCCATCTAGTGAGCATACCTCTTGAGAGATCCAAGGCGTCAATTGTGCTGAAAGACTAGTTCCTAAGCCAAGGAATTAAGGTTTCTTCGGCTTTCTCACAAGAGTACATTGTCTCTTGGATAAGGATGATGTCCGGTTTTAGGCTGAGGAGAAATATTTTGAGGACTAGATTCTTAGGGGCACCCTTAACCCCACATTCATTGAAAGAGAGGAAGATGATTTTTCCCTTATCGAAGGGGATTTTCTTTGTCTAAGGGCCCTTGTGATGGTTGCTTGAGTTCCTTTGTGAATTTCATCAACTTCTCTCTCTTTTTATTTTGAGATGAAGGATTTTCTGCCTCTCAGAGAAAGAGAGGGGGTGTCAAGAGACAAAACTCCAAAGGAAGGGGTGTTCTCCCAGGATTTATACCTCAAGGCATATCTATTACCCTAAGGAGAAAGGGGAGCTTCAGGGAAGTAAGGAAGGGGTTGAGAGGAAAGAGAGGAGTCATGTGAGGGATAAGAGGGAGCCCAAGAGGGGGGGGGGGGG
>JASDQU010099763.1:85305-121155 GCA_032191745.1 Picea mariana | reverse complement strand
TTCTTCAACAATTGTCTGGGCTCGGAATCCCCAAAAAACGTCATTTAGGGCCTCAAAACGGTCCCACAAGTTTGGGATCTGAAAAACTATCGAAAACTTGTTAAGGTGGAAAACTCTATTTTGAGCCAATGGAATAGGTGGCTGGCCACCGATATCCACTTAGATCAAGCCTTCCTCTTTAGGAAGCAATAGTCTCCACTGCGTTGAGTTTCCGAGGGAGAGGGGGAAGCGTTTGTTAAATCTGAACCTTGGTGAGATGCTTGCTTCGTTGGAGAAGTTGTGCTTCTTGGTTTGTGGAAGGTTGTTGAGAACTTGATGAGATGACTGTGTGTAGAAGGAATATTTTCACTTTTATTCAATCTTTTCAACCTGTTTATGTTGGATAGAAGGTTCTTGGACTGAGGCTATAATGTTTGTAGAGTCCTTCTATTCACCTTTTGAATAGATTGTGAAGAAGCTAAATCTTGTAGTATGAGATAATACCTTGCGGCACTGTTTAGGTGGGACAATAGTTGGAACTACCTCTGGTATCCTGTAGAGATGACCCCCTAGATTAACAATGACACTACGGGGTCGAGACTCATAAATATCTTGGTGATTCCACATATTTGGTTGGCCCAAAAGGACATCACAGACATCCAACAAAAAAACATCACATAATACCTCATCCTTGAAGGATTGGATGCCATATGGAAATCGACATTGATGGCTGACACAAAGATCTCATCCCTCATGAAGCCACTCGATCTTGTATGGTTGTGGGTGTGCTGTTGTCGACAATCCCAACTGCTTGCTTACCTCTGCTGAGATGAGGTTCTTATGGCTTCCGCTATCAACAATAAAATGCATCGAGGTCCCCTTCACCCACATATGTGAATGAAAAAGGCACTCCCCCTCTTCAAGATATGTTGGCTCTTCTGGTTGAATTTTTGTGGCCGCAACAATAGTAGTGGGGTCTGCGTCTATGATCTGTCTTCTTCCATTATTTTCTGAATCTGATTCTGAATTAGAGTTTGGCTCCTTTTCTTTAATCTCGACCACCAATGACTGTTTTGAGCGACATTCATCAGTGTTGTGTTAGGGGATTTTGTGGAAATTGCACCACTTTCCAGTGTCCTTCTTCGTCTTTTGGTTACCCTTCTTTTCCTATGGCTTGGACAGGTTTTCATGAGGATTTTTGTTAGGGCCATCTTTATCATACTTTGGTTGTTGCGTATTTGGAGACCTGAACACCTGTTTGTTTTGGTGCCTAAATTTATGCTCGATTTTGACAGCATATCGATAGGCATCTCCGAATGATGAGATGTCCAGGAAAACCATTTCGGTTTGGATGTACCTATGTAGAGCCCCACGGTATTTCAGAACCATTTGCCACTCAGATTCCTTGATACCCATCTTGGTGCGCAAGGTATGGAAATTATTTATGAACTCTGACATTTTTTGACCCCTCTCTTGCCACAGTGTGGTTCATCTCATGTATTGGTCATCATAGTTACCAACAGGGTAATCATTTTCCTTGACCGCATCCACAAAAAAATCCCAAGTGGGCTAGGCCCCATATAAACCAGACTCCTCTGTGGAACTTTGCTCCCAGTAAGTTTCCCACCAATGTTTGACAAGGGGGAGAGCCTTGAGGAGTGCGAAGGTGATATTTTCCTCGTCAAAAAAATTTTGAACAGAGAAATAAACTTCTATCATATTTAACCATTTTTCTAGGGCATCCGCATCTATATGAACTTCGAATATGGGAATATCAAAATTAACTTATACCTTGAAAGGAGAGGTGCTTCCAAAGTTCCTTCTTGATGAAGACGTGCCTGTTGTTATAGGAAGACATTGAAGTATGTGGGAAAAAATCTCCATCATTTCGTCCCTTTGTGGCGTGAGAGCTTGGTCAATAAACATATTAATATAATCTTTTGCTCCATCATTTTTCTTTTCTTCTGCCATGGAGGGTTTTTTCAGTGTGAGAGAGTGATTTTCCTCAAGAGAGACAAGATCGAGACCCAACTTGATATACTCGGACGTCATCGGGGATATGCACTAAAAAACGATCAAGAGCATCCTTCTCTGATACCATTGATCCAGATTATTTTTGAGAACGAAATGAAATCATAGATATTACAATGAAATACACATAAGTATTTCCAAAAACAAAGAAATACAATAATACATAATTCCTATTAATGAAAGAAATGTACATAGACTGCAAAAATATAGAGTAAAAGACTCGCTAGAATGGTGGCAGCTTATCTCTGAGAAGAGATGTGACTGATACTCACATTCAAAAGAATATGGTTGTTAAGGCTCTAAAGGATTTTTTATCATAAGGAAAATAAAAAATACTAACCCCGAAAGATGAGAAGCAAAAAGGTTTGTGGGCCGCCATGGGGATAGTTGATACGTCAACTTCCTGAGGGAGTGATGTTTGCATATGATCTTGGTTTTGGGAGCTCGATACACCCTTGGAAAGGTCTAGCTGATAAGAACACATTTTGACTGGCCCAATCCCATTCTTAAGGCAATTTATTGGGCCCGAAATCCCTTAAAAATGTTGTTTAGGGACTCAAAACGGCCCCAGAAGTTTGGGACATGAGGAACCGTCGAAACACTGGTGAGGTGGAAAATTTTATTTTCAGCCAATGGAATAGGTGGGTGGCCACCGATATCCACCTAGATCAATCCTCCCTCCTTAGGAAGTAATGGTATCCATTGCGTTGAGTTCCTGAGGGAGAGGGGGAAGCGTTTGATGAGTCTGAACCTTTGCAAGTTGCTTGCCTTGCTGGAGAAGTTGTGTTGCTTGGTTTGTGGGAGGTTGTTTACAAGATTATGAGATGAATGTGTGCAGAAGGAATCTTTTCACTTTGCCTAAAATATTGTCGACCTGTTTCTACTGGATAGAAGGTGCTTGGATTGAGGCTGCAATGGTTGCAGTGACCTTATATTCACATTTCCAATAGATTGTGAAGAAGTTGAATCTTGGAGTATGAGATACTACATTGCCACACTATTTAGGTGGGACAATAGTTGGAACTACCTCTAGTATCATGTAGATATGACCCCCTAGAGTAACAATGAAACTATGGGGTCGAGACTCATAAATAAAATGACGCTTCCACATATATGGTTGGCCCAAAAGGACATCATAGACATCCAGCAGGGAAACATCACATAATACCTCATCCTTTAAGGGATGGATTCCATATTACAATCGACACTGCTGGCTGAAACAAAGATCTCGGCCCTGGTGAAGCCATCCGATGTTGTATGATTGTGGGTGTGGTGTTGTCGACAATCCCAACTGCTTGATGACCTCTGCTGAGATGAGGTTCTTCTTGCTTCCACTGTGAACAATAAAATGAAATGCGGTCCCCATCACCCACATCTATGAATGAAAAAGGCACCCCCCATATTCAATATCTACTATTTCTTCTGGTTGAATTGTTGCAGTTGTGATAATAGCAGTGGGGTATGCATCGATGATCTATCTTCTTCCATTATTTTCTGAATCGGATTCTAAATCAGGGTTTGACTTTTTTTCTTTGATATCGACCACCAATGATTGTTTTGAGCGACATTCATTAGTGTTGTGCCAGGGGATTTTTGGAATTCACACCACTTTCCAGTGTCCTTCTTCATCTTTATGTTACCCTTCTTTTGCTTTGGCTTGGAATGGTTATCAAGAGGCTATTTGTTAAGGCCATCTTTATCATACTTTGGTTGTTGCGTATTTGTATACCTGAACTCCCATTTGTTTTGGTGCCTAAATTTGTGTTTGATTTTGAAAACATATCGATAACAACTCCCAGTGATGATATGTCCAGGAAATCCATTTTAGTTTGGATGCACTTATGTACAGTCCCACGGTATTTCAGAACTAGATGTCGCTCTGAGTCTTTGAGACCCAACTTGGTGCACAAGGTATGGAAATTATTTGTGAACTATGACATTGTTTGGCCCCTCTCTTGCCATAGTGTGGTCCATCTCATGTATTAGTCATCATATTTACCAAGGTAATATTGTTCCTTGAACACATCCACAAAAAAAATCCCAAGTGGGCTTGACCCCATATATTCCAGACTCCTCCGTGGAACTTTTCTCCCAGTAAGTTTCACACCAATTTTTGACATGGGGGAGATCTTTAAGGAGTGCGAAGGTTATATTTTCCCTATCAAAAAATTTATGAACAAAGAAATAACCTTCTAGAAGATTTAACCATTTTTCTAGGGAATCCACATCTATCTGACCTTCAAATACATGAATATCAAAATTAACTTGTACCTTGAAAGGAGAGGTTCTTCCAAAGTGCCTGCTTGATGAAGACATGGCTGTTTTTATCGACAAGAGTTGAAGGATGTGGGAAAAATTCCCCATCATTTCGTCCCTTTTCTGCATGAGGGCTTGCTCAAGAAACATATTAATAGAATCTTTTGCTCCATCATTTTTCTTTCCTTCCACCCTGGAGGGTTTCTTCGGCTTGCGAGAGCAATTTTCCTCAAGAGATACAAGCTCAAGACTCAACTTTCAATACTCAGACCTCGTCAGGGACATGCACTAAAAAATGATCAAGAGTAGTCTTCTCTGATACCAATGATCCAGATTATTTTTTAGAACAAAATGAAAACATAGATATTACAATGAAATACACCTAAATATTTCTAGAAATAGAGAAATACAATAATACATGATTTCTATTAATGAAATAAATGTACAGAGACTGTAAAAATACAGAGTGAAAGACTCGCTGGAATGGTGGTAGCTTATCTCTGAGAAGAGATGTGATGGATACTCACATTCACGAGAATATGATTGTTACAATGAGGAACTGAAGTTCGTTTTAACATAAGGAAAATACAAAACCCTAACTCCGAAAGATGAAAATCCAAAAGGTTTGTGGGCCCCGATGGGGGTTGTTGATACGTCAACTTCTCAGGGGCATAACGTTTGCATTATATCTTTGTTTGGGGTGCTCGATACACCATTGGAAAGGTCTACTCAAGAAGAACATATTCTGACTAGCCCAGGCCAAATCCATAATTATCCTCTTGGGCACGAAATCCCCAAAAAACATCATTTAGGGCCTCAAAACGACCCCGAAAGTTTAGGACCCAAAAAAATGTCGAGGTGTAAAACTCTATTTTGAGCCAATGAAATAGGTGGGTGGCCACTGATATCCACCTGGATAAAAAATACTTAGAAGATGTGGACAAATCACATGTATAGATATATTTTAATGAATATATTGTACTTATAGTCATAGGAGCACTCTATGGACAAGGAAGAATCCTAGAGCCAGGATGAAAAAATACCATCAGTTGCATAACCTCAAATAGGTGGGGCGTCAGAACCTTCTAATATAGGATAAATAGGGTTTATGGTATATAGATAATGACATCTAGAGTATTGTTAAGGATAATTCCTTCCTCGCTAATGGGCCAATTAACAATAAAAACCTTAGAGATTTAAGAAAGAATAGGCTTAACTAACCACTCTAACAAAATCGTATTGAGTAATGAGATATTACACAAACTCCACCTACATCAACACTTGTGGATGTGAGTCATGATGTGGATAAAAGTCATTTGCAGAAGTATTTAGGACCTCAATCTCAATATCATGTCTAATAAGTATATGAAAATGGTTTAGAATTTCATAGCCAGAGAAACAAAGGTAGTTCAAGAACCACATTTATGGCTAATGTACCAAGCGACTACCACTCCAATTAAATATATGCTAAAAGATAATAAGTCTAAGGCTATAATTCTCATAGGTTTCTACCCTAACCTCCCTACTTTGTGGTACTTGGTAGCTATTTAGTTAATGTACATGGTCATCCTCTTTGAATAAGGCCCACAAGGTAAGCTATGTGTGGTTAATTGTTGTAAAAGAGTCATCCTTAGGGAACTAGGCCTACTAGGTGTCTGGTACTCAATAATGTTGGGACCATTAGTGTTTAGAGTTTGGGTAGTGAGAAACTATTTATAAAAGTAATAGGGTATGTTAAGTTTGTCAAGATTTTTCATTATATTAGAGCTTTACTCATTCATAGGTTTCCCCATGACGAGGCCAATGAACATTTTTCTCTTTTTGGATTATTAATATTAGGGGGTTACATTTTATAGGTTCAATACTTTCATTTCTCCTATTTTTCCTTCAATATTTATATTCTTCTGATATTTCTCATAATTTACTATTTGTTTTATGTAACTTCCCCAACCATCTAGGCTAAGCAACACCACACAAAAAATTGACTTCTGTCACAAATGAATATTTAGATTTCTTTGAATTCTACCCATTACAACTTTGATACCATTTAATGACTAAATTACATGCATATGAACATAATTATGTAGTTCTACAATGATCTAAAAATTTTTTACTTGATCTAAAATTCAAGATCTTTTAACCATTATTTGCATGTGAATTTTTAACTGTTAACCATCTTTGTAATGCAAAATTAAATAAGATCTATCAAGCATAAGAGCACATAAACATGTAAGAAAACCATCTATGAATAAGAATTGCTAATGGAGTTCACCAAACTTCCTGGCTACGTCTCTGGGTCCACTCCAACCGCTCTTTAATTAATCTCAAATGCTTAAAAGTTACAAAGAAAAGGCTTACATAAGAGCTCTCAAAAACCAACTTTCATATCTGCAATTCTGGGCAGAAACAGACATCATAGGTGGCTGGAAAACGTCATTCTACAACTTTTGACTGTAAACTCGAGTATGCTTGGTTCGCTCAAATGGGCTGTGGAGGCACCTTTCTGTTTGACTACTCTAATGACGAAACATATAGCATATTTGAAATCCCCTCACAATTCTACAACTTTTAAGTATAAAGTCGACCTATTTCTGACCAGGTCACTTGGAACACCTCCTGGCACGAATTCTAATGCAGATTCTGTCTGTCAAATCCATATAGTCTCGAAAAGTTTGCCACTCCTCTTATGAAGGCACTTTGTTGTTCAACTACTTTGATGAAGAAACAGAGAGCATATTTGGGATCCTCTTGAAATTCTGCAACTTTTGAGTATAAAGTCGACCTATTTCTGAGCAGGTCAACTGGGACATTTCCTAGCACAGATTCCAATGCAGTGCCTACCAACCTCCCTTGCATCGGTTTGCGTGCCTGGCTAAATAAGCAGAGCCGCTAACTAGTTCTCTACATTTAGCGAACCTCCTCCATATTTGGCAGAAATCCATCAGATTTGGCTAAATATGTAACTGCTGGGCTTCTAGAAGGGGACATGTGGCACCTTCTGATTGGGCCACATGTCAGCCTCTCATTTGCTAATGCCACATGCCCTGCTGATGTCATCATTCGTACGACCCTGCCATGTCACCTACTGATGTCATCATTCGTACAGATGACATCATCATCTGTACGGCCTGTCACGTGTCCCCTGTATGGCCTACCACGTGTCCTGCGAATGTCATCATCCGTACTGTTGACATCATCACCTGTATGGCCTGCCACGTGTCACCTGTACGACCTACCACGTGTCCTGCTGACATCATCATCCATACAGATGATGTCATCCTCTATAGGCCTACCACGTGCCACATTCTTAGGCTACCATGTGTCAAGATGAGGTCAGCATCTGTACTGTTGACGTCATCAGTATGACCTACTCACTGTTTTGACTTTTTGTCGTTATTTTTGAAAATCTTCAGAGTGTCATAACTTCTTCATACGAGCTCCGTTTGAGAAAATAAATATATGGTCGGAATCGGGAGAACAAGTCGGACACAATGGTGTTGGTTTCATCCAATTTTGAGAACTTTGATCTTTAATCATTTTTCTGAGCCTAGGGACCCTTATGAGACTTTTGGATCATTTCTAGATCCTCTTTTTTTTGCATTTGAGTATTTTCGAGCAGTTTTGGATCCACGTAGATCATACAACATATAATCCATGCATAAATACATATAATTACAACATAATATATAATTAAACACACAGTAAACATCATAAACACATAAAAAACCACTTATCTTTTAATTAATTCATCGATTGGTTGCAAACCTCAGAGGTTCCTCCCAGTCGTAGACTATGTTGTTCATATAATCTCAATAACAGGTCACCTTCGAGATGGGGGTACGATTATACCAAAGAAAAGGATTCCTAACCATCTAGGCTAAGGTCTAACAAACAACACAATAAAACGCAGGCCAAGGTGTCAACTTCAACAACAGTTCCCAGCTCAGAGTCTCTCATTCCCCATAGGTTGTCCCACCCCAGAAGTGTGCACCCTTCTTTGCTCAATAGTCCTTCAATTGTCCCACTTTCCTTTCATGGATTTAGCAATATGTTGGTCAGGAATTCTCAAATTTTTGTAGCACCTAGAACACAAGGTTTCTCTAAGAGATCAACACCCACTAGCCCATAAACTCTCTCACCAAAAGAGAATGCTCCACGGGACGGAAAAATTGTTTCTTCATCCCAAACCGCCAAGAATTTATAGGGTAACCAGCTTCACAGTTCTTCCTCTCCATCCAAGGTACAGATGATGGGATGATTGAGAGAATGATGAAATGGATGGAAATAATTATCGAGGATTACACTAATTCCCTACAATATATTTCCATTCCCTTAACTTGACACTATAACTTTATGAACTACCTTTGAACTCACTTGGTCACTTTTCCCAACCTTTAGGAACTTAGGATAAAATAATATCACATGAACTTTGACTTTAGGAATAGTATTATAATATTCCCTTGGATTAAGCCCCCTTGACTTAGTCCCTCTTCCTAGAACCTTAGTTCCCTTTCCCTCTCATGGAGTCTTAGGCCCCCATACTCTTTCGTCTGACTTGGTTTGTAGTAGTGATGTCTTTTATTAATATCATTGGCGTGTGATTACATATTACAATGATATTATCAATGACCTTTTATCATCTAGACTCCATGACCTAATAATCACATAGACACTCTCACCTCAAAACATATATACAAAGTCTCTCTGGCCCAAAACATCCTGGATCACCAACCTGTAAAGCATATGTACATATACAATTGGGATTCATACTATGGTTATTACATTACCCTCCCCCTTATTTATGCACTTCCCTCAGTGCATTATATACCCATGTATAGGAAAAAATATTCAAAAGTATATGGGTACTCCTCTCGCATGGAATTCTCATGTTCCCACATTGCATTTACAGGACCATAATATGTCTACCAGACCTTTACCAACTCTATTTATTGATTTCGGAACAACTTGAACTTCCAATCCAATATACACACCAGTTGAACTCGAAAGTCCCCTTCTTGCTCCACCTAAATCACATTACACTCAATTACATGATTATCATCAGGCACATACTTTTTAAGAAATGACACATGAAACATACTATGAATGCACATGAATGTAGGTAGTGAAAACATGTATACAATAGGAACAATCCTCTATAGGATTTCGAATGGTCCAAAATTTCTTTCTGCTAGTTTTGAATAGTTCCCCAACTTCAGGGAACTTCTCTTGGCCTTTACTTTTAAGAACACACAGTCACCCACTTTAAACTCTCTGTGGGTTCTTCTCCATAATGAAAGTACTTATAATCTCTTTAGAAAAAAATCATACCCTCATACACATAAAATTCATACACTTCGAAATTTAAACACTTTGAAATTAAAACATTCATCAACATAAAATGCAGAAACAATAACATGAGCATTAAAAATGTTCCATGAAATGTGCATATATGTGTGTGCGTGTGTGTGTATTCAACATCATTTAAGTTATACATTTTTTACAAAATGGCACCTCATGCCCAATATACAAAATGACAACAAGTGCCCTAACATGGAAAACATCCATATGGTGGCCTATATAGATAATGGAAACAATTTATCAATCATTGACCACTTCTACCATTAGGAGCATCCTGAAAATCTATCTTACTTCTCTTGTTTGAGGAAACAACTTGAGTGGTTGTGGGCCTGGGTGTGCTTCGTCGCTCCAGAGACTGAATAAAGAAAAACATTGTTAGAAGTTTTTTTCCTAAATGAATTAAAATACATACAAAATGGTAGATTGTAATTTAATCTAAGATAACTCATCGCATATGCTACCAATAATTGTGAGGGTATTACCCTCTTTTGCGACCCAAATATCTCATTGATTCCAGCCCATGTCAGTTATAAGGATCAAATACATAAAATTAAACAAATATGCATAAAATAAAATTCACGATACATAAAAAATATCATCAACACATTATATCACCGTGAATATATCAGGCTTTGATGGAGAGTTGCTAGTAGGTGGAGCACTTGGATGTACAAATTTCTCCTGGGAAAACTCTATTGTGGCATCCTCGATGGATGGGGCTGATGGAAATGGTGGTGGGGGTGGATGGCATATGGGCACATCCTTGGTAGATATATGTGATGGAAGCGGTCGTGATGCTTGTGGGTAAAGCCAGTGGTGATGCATTAAAAAAGAAACATGTTGGGGGTGAGAAATGATGGAAGCCCATAGGCTATACCAGTGATTCGAAATCGGATCCAGAAGCCTGACAGGGCTTAAAAATGCTCAAAAATGAAAGTGCTCAGAATCCGATGAAAACAACGCCATTGCGTTTGGCTCATCTTCCTGATTCCAACCATATATTTACTTCATCAAATGGACTCCGTATGTGCAAGATATCATGTTCTGTCCAAAAACCCAAACAGGCAAAAAAAAGGGGGGGATGACTGTACAGTCCGTACAGTGCCACATGGAATGATGACTGTACAGGTCGTACGGCCGTACAGATGACATGGAAACCCCTGGAGGTGACACGTGGTAGACTGATGTGGCTTACGGGCAAACAGTTGGACCAATCCATGGGTGACACGTGTCACCACTGTAAGGGTGACACATGGCACGGGATGATGTCAGCAGCTGACTGGGCAGGTACGGTGGTAGGATGACATGGCAGACACATGGTAGGCTGATAGGGCAGTACGGTGGTACGTGGCAGGTGACATGGACCAATCAACAATTGACAGTTGGTAGATTCTGGTTGGTTGTTGATGTGCCACATGGCCCAGTCATGGGATGCCACGTGGCACCCTGTGGTTGGCTAATGGTTTTGTGTAAAATTTGGTAGTTTCGTCAGGGGTCGAACCCCCGACCTATTCCTTCGAGATGTGGACTAGAAGGGTCGGGCCAACCAGCCGCCCCACGGGTGATCCTTGTTATATATGCAAAAGAATATATTTGAATTTAAATGAAGGAGAGGTCGGCGGGGGAAAGGGTCGAGGTTTAGCCCCAACCCTCGGTGCAAAACATACAACACATGACTACAACCATGTAGCCAGGAGCCAAAGCGCGGGGTTTAAACCATATGCGGGTGTATTGGATAGGGACTAGCCCACGGATCCCGAGTGGATCCCACAGGACCAGGACCCTATTTTGAATAGGGCGCGCACGGGTAGTTGTTATACCAATGGTCATATGACCATGCCACCGAACCAGGAGCTAGCGCGTATGGAGAGGGGCCAACGCATAGCCCAAGGGGATAGCGCTCAGCCACATGGCCTCATATGACCTTTCCAAGGGGGCGTGCGCCCAGGCCTTGGGGGTTAATGCCCAAATTTATTCAAAAAAGTGGGTTTGTATTAAGTTTTGGGATTTTTTAATGATTCTAAGCCTGTAATTAATAGATTTTCTCCATTTTTGGGAGATATTGGGCATTTTTGGAGCCCAAATTTTGGGAGGAAGTTGGAGATGGATAACCAACT
This sequence comes from Picea mariana, assembly GCA_032191745.1. Classification (NCBI taxonomy): domain Eukaryota; kingdom Viridiplantae; phylum Streptophyta; class Pinopsida; order Pinales; family Pinaceae; genus Picea; species Picea mariana. Next base: position 109,414 of record JASDQU010099763.1, on the reverse strand, counting down.
TCAGATCTATATAAACCAGGTTTGTTTGAGGCCATGGAGGATAGTCAGAGCATAGTTATGCTGAAGGGAAGCCAAGCCAAAGCCATTTTTATGCAGGGAAGATATTGAGGAGTAGACGTTGTCGGGCCATTTCTGGGAGCTCCGGACGTCCGTTTTGCGTGTCGTTTTATTTGTAGGGTTCTAGAGATCTAGAAGAACATGACAAGATCAGTCTTGTAGCCAATTGGCACTATTGCGATGTACTTTTGAGATTTTGAACAGAAATAAAGAAGCCTCCCCCACAGAGACAAAGCCCCGGAGACGTAGGCAATGTTGTGCCGAACTCTGTTATCAATCCTCGTGTTATGGTTTGCTGTCTATTATTTCATTTCAGATCTGCACATGTGTATATGGCTGTCATAATTCCTCTTCTTCCCTCATTCTTTCATTAATCTTCGCAATTGGATAATTAACGCATGCAAAATTAAAACTCAACCATAGTCATTAAAAGATCTGATGGATCAACCAGTGATGAGAACTCCCTTTTCCTGGAGTAAGGTAACCCATAAGTAGAGCCTAGGTGCCTAGGGAGTCCAATAGTATTGTAACTAGCAAATATGTCCGCAACCTACATACATATTAATAATATTGAACTATTAACACAAAATAGTAAAATTCAAAAACATAAGCACAACAAATTTGAGATTTAAACGATAATTAAATCTACACTTGATACTCATGATGTAGGTGACTTGTCCATCCCAGATGGATATTCATCGACATCACTTGCTCCCACATCCTATAGAAACACAAGAACATTAAAGAATTGAGAATGTCAGAAAATTTAGAAATGATTATGGTGAATTTATCCAATGTGACGCATACCTATTTATGGGCTATGACCAATGAGTAGGTTTCTTTTATTGTTGCATCAATGGTGGAGATAAGAACTGATGCATCCATATGCATAGAGTCTATGATACATGAATGTAACAACTACAAAACAACATATAATAAAATATCAATATAAATACATAGAATACAAAACAAATATATAACAACTAAGAACATAGTCATGGTTAAGATAGTAACCTCCTCCATGAAGCTATGTTGTCCACTGGCCTCCATAGGCCCATAGAAGGTCTTCTCGTATCTTGAGCATCTGTGAGGTTCACATGGACGACTTCTATGTCCATGTTAACTCTCCTCACTAAACTCTATTGTGTGGGGTGAAGCTATGACCCCTGTATCAATGTCATCGGTATTCACCTCCTGCCGAAAAAGTGCAAAAAATATGCCATGTTTCATTAGGCTCTAGGTCAATGATGAAATAGCTTATTGTTCCTACTGCAAGCTCTCTACAAAAGGAGGATTTTGGGAAGGGGGGTCGGGACTTCTCCTAGGGGATGAGGACATAACATGGGATTGTGTTTGACATGATATCAGTCCTATGCAGACCCTTGATCCACCCCATGGAAGTCACCCATGTCAAAGTAGTTGACATGATGAACCAAAATAAATTCCACCCATAATTTTCTCAAAAACTATAATGGCACCTCCCCATTATTATAGTAGGTTTATAAAAAACCATATACCACATATCCATATAGTTTTGACTAATCTATGGATGGATAAATGAGTCAATGCAAATATGTTTTTTGGTCAAAGGTAGTTCCTGTCCATTTCGAGAATCCATAAAAATAGACAATAGTTCTTTTTTTGAAATACCCAAGTCTTTGACTTGGTTTCTATCCAATCAAGTGTTGTAGTACTCAAACATTATTTCCCTATACTCATAAATATAAGTCAATTCTCGTTGGGAACTTGCAATGGACCTAAAAATGATGCCCAAAGAAATATCCAAGGACACTCGTATTGGTTCTCTGGTGCCCCTTAACTGATCTAAACATGTTCTTAATGTATCCAACCCCTCATCAATTTCAGTGTTTATATTGGGTGGTTGTGGTGGGTTGGGGTTTCTCTCTCCTTGGTATGTTGGTGGGAGTTTACATTATCATCGGGTTCCATTTTGTAATATTATTTGTAGTTTAATAAAGAAATTTAATAAGTGGACTTATGACTAAGGTATTACAAACAACAATGTTATTTTCTCCCAACAAAATTGTTATCATAATTTTGTGTAAAAGAAAGAAAAATTGTGTGTTTTTTTCCATAAGAAAAAAAAAATGCTATATTCATAAAGGAATATACATGTTGTTGTATTCATGTCCATCCTTGGTAGTATTCCTTCCAATTCTATACTGCCTATACATATTCTACTACATAAACATGCCTTTTAATACCTTTTACAACAACTTTCTACAAATTGTTCCACCTGTTCAAAAAAAAATTTACATCTTTCCAAAAAAAATAAAAACAAGCATTCTTCATAGGCGAAATTTCATTGCCTTAGTTTTGTTCCTTCAAAGAACTCAAAAAATATGAAAGATCCTTTTTGTAGCTACATGGCTTCCTTTCAGAGTTCATCTGCCTTTGTGTTTATCTCCCTTAGAATGTGCTGAAAGGAAAGCCATTCGAAATATTTGAAAGTGAGATTGATGTCTCTTAGTAGTGATTCCAACCTGGGATTCTGTATGTTGTTGAGGCCCCTTTCCTAGTCGATCACCAACTTGGAATCACCGAAGACTTGTAGCTTTGTCATATTTTTTTCTTTGGAAGTTTCCAAAAGAGTCCAAAGTGCTATTAGTTTGACTCTATTGTTTGTTCTGCCTCTTGGCCCATATCTGGTATGGATGTAGTGGTTCTGACTGATGGATAGAACCACCCCTACTATGCATGAGGGAGGATGTCCTTGGCTAGTCCCATCTAAAAATCCCCAAGCAATGGTGAAATCGATGGGAAGGGGGACTATAAAACAATGTTTTCTTTCCTTGAGATCTGTCTTGAATTCTTCATCCTGACTGATCGAAATTGTTGTAGTCACTTATGGGGGAACAATCTTATCTTTAAAAACAACATTGTTTCTTTCCCACTAAATGTTTGAGATCATGATTCTTGGAAGACCTGCCTATAAGGTTTTTGTTCTGTATTGAATCCAGGTTCTAAAACATTATTCAATAGATCCATGGTACCAATTGGCCTTGGTTTTTAGCTGGTATTTTATTATCTGTGCAACCTTTCCTGCATAGGGACATGCGATAAAAAGGTGAGTAATGGTTTCTTGATTTTCCTTACACAGAGGACATCTGCTAGGTCCGCACAATTCTCTCCAAAGGAAGTTGTCCCATGTTAGCAATTTATTGTTTAGTGCTATCCAAAGCATTAATTTACATCTAGGAGGAGATTTGATTTTCCACAAGGGTTTCCACCACCACTTCAAGTGTGTCATAGAGTTTTATTCTAGCCAGGCTTTATATCCCAACTTGACCAAGTAAGAGTCACTCTATGGGTTTTTTGAACAATAGAGGGATTCCTTGGAATATCTATCCAGGGAAATGAATTTTTCAAATAATAGGGATATGGAGTTCCATATGTCTCAAAGATATAAGGGGAGATCCAGGGAGTTTGCGTTCTTCCATCGCCTTCTTCCTCGAATTTGGTGAAAACACAAGTTGAGGTTGCTCAGGAAGAAGATGTTTTTGTCTTTAAGGAACATAAGTTAGGTAGGGGATAGTTTGTAATTGTTTCGAGTTCCTAGCCACAGATCTTCTCCTAACCTCACCTTTTCCCCATTTCCAATATGTCATACATTCTAGTTTCCAACAAGGGGCAAAGCTTGCACAAGTGATTTCTAGACAATTGATCCTTTGAGAGATTTCATAGGCTGTCAGAACCATTCAGATATAGACATAGTAGGAAAATACTTGGAGTTCATAACTCTTACCCAGAGTGTGTTGCCCAGGGTTCGATGCCATAGGTTCCTTCCCACTAAGGCTCAAGAAAAAATTTGTAATATTTTTAGACCTCGATCGCCCATTTCTTTAGGTGCAATGATTGAGTTATATTTGACCAAAGGGGTGCCACTAATAAATTTTTTCCCTTACATATAAAGCAAAAACATAGGTGACAAATATAATGTAGAACTCCCTTAGGCATTTCAGCTATTGAATTCCAATAAACAAGAATTCATTATAGGAATTGTTTAATTAATACTAGTCTTCCTCTTCTAGAGAGGATTCTATTGATCTAGACGACTATAAGGGCCTAGAATTTTCTTATTAACAATCCCCAATCGTCTTCTCTATAATTTTTTGATTTTAAGTTAAAACCCATATACTTGAGTCCTTCAGAGAGAGGTTTCCTTGGGGCTGAAAAAGTATTAGCAATGGAAGCCTCTTATTCATTCTCATAGTGATTAAGAAGTCGACATGACTTTTCCATGTTTATTTTCATCCCCATGGCCGTGCAGAAGAGGTTTAAAATATCCTTAAAGGAAATCAGGTTCCTCTTAGAGACAAAAATGATGCAGAAGATATCATCTGTGAATAAAAATTGGGTCATTAATTTTGATTCTGAGACTATAATTCCTCTTAAGAGGCCCTTATACCTTGCCTCCTTTATCAAATAGTTGAGTGCTTCTGCTATGATCAAGAAAAGAAAGGGAGAAAGGGGGAAACACTGGAAGAGACCTCTGGAGGCTTTGAAGAAACTGGACAGGGCTCTGTTGATAAGGATGGAAAAGGAGGGAATTTGGATGCAACCCATTACCCAATCGACATTTTTTAAGCTCAAGCCCATTTGGATAAGGACCAAGCACAATAAAGTATAGTTTTCTTGGTCAGAGGCTTTGAAGAGATCCAATTTCATGATGGATTCCTTGAGATTTATTTTCTTGACAGAGTGAAGCACTTCTTGAGAAATGTCTACCACATTGTGTACCTGTCTTTTATGGAGGAAGCCAAACTATTATTCACCCATGAGTTCACTTAGCATCAGTCTAAGTCTCCTAGAGATGATATTTGTAATTAATTTGTAGATGAAATTGCAACACACCATCGGTCTATAACATTCAAAGGAAGAAGGGAATTATTTCTTTGGGATAAGTCACAAGAATATGGTGTTGAGAGGACCATGAGTTCTTCCTTCCTTTTATGATTCTCTTACAACTAGAAGAAAATCATTTTTTAGAAGGTCATAAAAATCTTTGAAGAAATCCACTATAACTCCATCTGGGCCTGGGATTTTTCCATTCTTGATGGAGAAAAATGTCGCCTTCAGTTATGGTTCTGACACTTCTTCTTCTAAGGATAGGTTCATTTCTTCGGAGAAGGAGGTAGGGGATTTTCCCACTACCTCTAGAATGTATTGGATGGGGCATCTAGGGGAGGCTGAAAAGAGATTGTTGATGAAATTTACCCCAATATTCACCTTTTCATCAAAGGATATGGCCACATTCCCTTGTTCATATTTGATTTCCCAGATTGTGTTGAGGTTTCTTCGATAGTTCACAAATTGGTGAAAAAAGTTGTCTTATTGTCTCCTTCTTTTATCCAAAGAGACCTACTCTTGATATGCCATTCTTGTTCCTCTATCTTGATACATTTGACACATGTATCCTCCAATTCTATTAATTCTGTTAAATTTTCATTAGTAAGGGGTGATTCCTCCAAGTTACTAAGGACCTCAACTAATCTATCTTCAGTGTCCCGAATGAGTCGACACCTCTTGGAATTCCATAAAGGGAGCCAATATTTTATGGCATTTTTCAAATTTTTGAGATTTTCTACAAATTGCACCATGAGTGGATCATGATTCAGAGGGAAAATATTGGCCCATGAGGAAAGGACCAGATTCTTGAAATTATCCTCTTAGATCCAAGATTGGCAGAATTTAAGGGGTGATGGGGAAGACTCAAAACCCAAGTTCCATTACAGTGTGAAGGGACAGTGGTATGAAATACACGCCACCTCTACCCCTATTCTGAAATTTGAGCCTAAGTTCAGTAGGGATTTGGATACTAAGAAAAGATCCAATCCATTTGCAACTTCCTCGTCCCCAGTTCTGAAATTCCTCCAAGTAGAGGATATCATTATAGGTTCAATGTCCACCAATTTGGAATTCTCAAAAAAGGATCGAAAAAATAAGGTTTTCTTGTCGACCCTGGGGTGTGCAACCCAAAACACCAACATGGAAAGGGTAAGATTCAAATCCCCCTCTACCACTAGAAAAGGGTCATGGAAAACACCTGGAAAGAACAAATCCTCCCAAAAGGAGGTTGTATCAGAATAAGAACCGTAAATTTTCACCATCGAGAAGGCTAAATTGTTGTTCTTGTGTTGTAACTTGATTGAAATTGTAGAGAGAGCAACAAAAGAGAAAAAATCCTGGAAATTTGGGCTCCATCTAGTGAGCATACCTCTTGAGAGATCCAAGGCGTCAATTGTGCTGAAAGACTAGTTCCTAAGCCAAGGAATTAAGGTTTCTTCGGCTTTCTCACAAGAGTACATTGTCTCTTGGATAAGGATGATGTCCGGTTTTAGGCTGAGGAGAAATATTTTGAGGACTAGATTCTTAGGGGCACCCTTAACCCCACATTCATTGAAAGAGAGGAAGATGATTTTTCCCTTATCGAAGGGGATTTTCTTTGTCTAAGGGCCCTTGTGATGGTTGCTTGAGTTCCTTTGTGAATTTCATCAACTTCTCTCTCTTTTTATTTTGAGATGAAGGATTTTCTGCCTCTCAGAGAAAGAGAGGGGGTGTCAAGAGACAAAACTCCAAAGGAAGGGGTGTTCTCCCAGGATTTATACCTCAAGGCATATCTATTACCCTAAGGAGAAAGGGGAGCTTCAGGGAAGTAAGGAAGGGGTTGAGAGGAAAGAGAGGAGTCATGTGAGGGATAAGAGGGAGCCCAAGAGGGGGGGGGGGGGTGGTGTAGGGAGCCTTCAAGGGAACTTTCGAGAGAGGGAGAGAAGTAGGAGGAACTCTCTTGAGGTCAAATTCATGTACCAATTATTTCAGTGGAGCTAAGGGATTGGAGAAATAAAGAGGGTTTTTAGGGGAAAGAGAGGATCTGGGATAAGAGAGAGGAGTTGAGGGAAAATAAGGATCCAACACTGAAACAAAAGGAAAAGGAAGATAATGGGGCTTGGGAAGAAAACTTGAAGCAGGATCTTGGGTAACCAAGTCGCCTTAGCGGTTGACTGGAGAGTACCTATTTGTCGATATCCAGAGGACATACTTCATTCTTTCCTTCAACCGATATGACCTCCACTGAATCCTTCCTTTTTATTGTAGACTTGGTTTTCTAATTACTGGCATGAGGTTGTTGCAGTAGAGAAATTATGGAATACTAAGAGTGTAAGTGACCAATTTCATGGAATCCATGGAACCTGAAGGGTAATCTCCAATAGGATACCTTATGTTTCCAGGTAATTACAACATAAACCAAGTCAATGTTTCCTACTAAACCTTCTCTTACATCCACTTCGACCAAAATCTAGGTCCACCTGCGGTTTTTTTTCAAATCCCAGTTGGGCTCGAGTTTAACAAAAGAGCCCAATTTCTTACTTCTTTCAACTGTGCTTTGAGCAGTTGCTTCTCTTTGATATCATACATCTGGTGGAGTTCTAGGAACTGTTCAGAGCTCTAAGTCTGTTATTCTTTGTTGTAGTTGTTGGATAGCTTCTGCGAGCTGCACTACTTGATGCTCCACTCGGTCTTCTGCCTTTCACTCTAAGCTTCTCACATAGCGAAGTTCTCTGTTGAGTGATTCTTTTATTCCCCGTTGTTCTATGAGAAACTATTCTTTTTCTTTCTTGGCCTGTGCTCTCTCTTCTTCAAACTTGGATTGAAGGTCCTCTTTCTCCTTTTGTTCAACCCAGCGTTGCTCTACCATTTATTATTATGCGTTCTTTAGGGCCACTGTGGCTTGTTCTTTCTCTTCTTGCGCTCGACGAAGGTGGGCTTCAGTCGCATTAGCTAGTCTGCGGAGTTGGACAGGCTCATCTCCCAACTCTGGTTCTTCTGATGGTGGGGGCGTAGTGGATACTATGCGGATGGAGTGAAGGGCCTGTTTTACCCCTCTCAGCTCTGTCATGATTCTATCATAGAAGGCTTCTTTCTTAGCTTTGTTTTTATGAAAAATATCCTATGAAGTGTCTAATACGGTTGCGATGATCAAATCTATGTCATCGATCGTGAGTACAGTCTAAAGTTTCAACTTTCTTTCTTTGGATTTCTTTCATGATGTAGTTTTTGTGGGGGAAACCTTCCTTCTCTTCGATGGATATATATCATCAAGGGGGTTCCATGGAGGGGTTACTTCACCTTCCTCCTACTTATTTTCGTCCCTTGATTTTTATTCTTTCTCCTCTTTGTCCACCTCATCACTTCCTCCTCTGCCAGGTGAATCTGAGGTAGTATCTTCTGAGGAGTTGCTCAGTTCCTGTACATCTTCGTTCTTCTTCCTTCTGCTACTGCTGGTTGCATTATACTCCTCGCGGTTGACTACCAGGCTTTCAATGAGGTTTGGGTCAGACAATTCTACCTTAGCAACTAGTATAAGGAACTCTACCAACCATTCCTTAGTGATTTATTCCATGTCCTCCTCGATGAGATTATAGTATGACTGAAGCTCTTCTTTATTCTCATCTGTGCGTGTAGTGATGTATATGAAATGCCTATCTCTGCGGGATATTGAATCCGGGAGAACGATTCGATATCCCTTTTTAGCTACAAGTAGCATCTATGGAATACTGCATTCGATTGCAACTATTTTCCCATGTCGCTCGATTAGCAGAGCATGATGAAATTTGCAGCAAGTGGTTCAAACAACTCAATGTCCGAGAAGGTCACACCTTCTAGCATCTCCCAAGCTATAAACATGATGAGGATCAACATCCAACTAAAGTGGAACTCATATCCATGATCCTGAGCTTCACGGAAATTGAATTCTAGCTGGTTGACTAACTATTTCTCCCAGTTCATCTGTAATCCTTCCACACACTTTCCTTCGAGGTCAACCACAAACCTTATGACCTACGTGGGTCTTTTCTTTCAGACTAACTTACTATCAATCAACTGGCGAGCGAGGTGCACTACACCATTCTAAATGGAGGCTACCTTGTATCCTTGTCCCCCTTTCTCTACATCACCATAGATGTATTTAATATTCTGTGCTAGGGGGCGATCTGCAGCCTTCCTTGGGTAGAAGTCTTGTGGGTCGAGTCCCTGCATGCTCAATCTGGTGATCCTATGGATCAGTGCTGGATCGAAGGTAATACGCTTGTCTAACCATAAATAACCATCGTGGAAGCATGACAACAAGATTTTAATGCACGCGTTAACCTCCTGGTGCCTTCAAAAGTGTGAAATTTTCATGACATTAAGGATAATGGACTACATGATGTTCATGGTCCATGTATGGGGAATGATATTCGATCTCTTTCCCTTTGTATTAGTCAAGTACTTGTGAGGCGCCAGCATGTCTTAGGTGTTGCGATCCCCTAGATTATAGTCGCTAATCTTTAAGGTTGGAATCCTCTCCAATTGCGGTCTGACTGCGCGCATCCCCTTCGGGAGGTACATCGTGATGACTGTGTATTCGAAGTCCCTCGGGACACTGTCAGGATTCACTGCATCGGCTAGAGGCGGGATGTAATCAGGCAGAATAGATGAAGTTAACTTCACATTCGCTAAGTCATCCCTGTGCTTGGTTCTTTTCTCATCTGCAACGCAAGATGGTCCGGATCCGCGAGAAGTTGACAAGGAGACTTGCACTCCTTGCGTCGATGAAGATTGAACTCCTGTGGACATCACTCTCTCTGCCATAAGGTCAATTAGAAATTATTCAATGAATTTCTCTACGATGCTGAGCTCGTCTGACATACACTCTCAGATTAGATAACTCAGTTGGATGAATGAATGCTCAAAGCAATGGAACATGTGTCGATCTCAATAAACACAATGCGGTAGCAATGATTTCTCTTGTTGGCTCGGATACAATTAGAAAAAGTGTTCTTGGTGCAACAGTCAACGGAATAAGTAGACAACGATGTAACAGATCTTCTCCAATGGAAAAGAGGCCTTCATCAATGCAGTTATGTCCATTATGATGCAGTCCTAACAGTTCGATGGTGAGCTTTTTGGTCATAATTGTTGTTCTAACCATTCGGGGCATCAGGCTAACGGTTATAATGCTTTCAACGGCTATATCGCTCCTCCATGGCGAGGTTCCATGTTGTGCTGTTCTGATATCCCAACAAAGTTCCAGTTTTGCAAACCTTCCCTCTGTGAAGTCCCCTCTGGGACCTTTTGTAACTTTTCTATCTTTTCTCTCTTCTTACTGAGTTTTCTAGCCTTCTTCCCAGTGATCTTCGTCTCATTATTCCTCTTTCCATTTTGATTCTTATTTCCTTTTGGTATAGTAAATTTGCGTTGTTGAGATTATTTCGTAGGGTTCAAGGACAATACGTATTCTCTATATGGGGTAGGTTATCTGTTCTTCTATGAATCTTCTAGTGTTTGTTCAACTTTGACATCCAAGTTTCTAGTTTTAAATAGCTTCGATCTGTTCTCTTGTCCTTCAATCAAGTGCACTATCCTCCTAGTCATGAAATCTTTTAATTCTTTCTTCTTTTTTTCTAAGACTTCTTCTTCTTTTCTCCTGCTCTGATTTCTCTCAATCCAGGGTTTTCCTAATAACATAGTAAATGGGGTGTTGTTCTCAATAAATTTAACAATCTCAAAATCTTCCCTTGTCGTAGTTCCATGAGCACTCATAACTATCTGGGTGAGTCTTCCACATAGGGTTATCAATTTTCCTCTAAATAATCCTATTCCTCCTAATGAAGGAATCATAATAGGATTTCCTAAAATTTCCTAGGTTCTCTCTATCATAATATTAGTCTATGTTTCCTCATCTAGAACATAGTCTATGTCAAAGTCTCCTATTCTTGTTTCTATGCACCCTTTTTCTTTGAAGATCTCTAATAAGTTAATATTTCAGTGATCATTCAGGGTTTTTTTCATTTGCAGCAATATAGTCTCTGATTCTTTCTAGGGTTCTGTCATGGTATTAGATTCTTGATCTTCCTCATGGTTTTGTTGTCTCATATTCATTCTTTCAACCTTAGAAATCATTCTAGGGAAATCCAAAACTTCATGATCCATAGCTTGACAACAAAGACAACTAGGTATTCTACCAGGGAATTCCTTAGCAATATGTCCCGATATTCTGCAATTATAACAAAGAGTTAATCTTCTCTTTCTTTGAAATGATCCCCAACCTTTCCTGTACTGCGCACTAGGATCATAGTAGATAACTTGCAGAAAATTCTTTCTAGGTTCCTGCATCCATTTATTAGTCCAAACATTCTTTCTATGCATAGGAATAACATATATTTCATTATTTTTGTTAGATATATCCATATAAATCCTTCTTCCATTTAGTTGTGCCCTACTTTTCAAGCTAGGACAAAATTTATCAAACATACATAGATCCATACTTTTGAAAAAAAAAAATTCCACTTATCTTTCCTTTTTCAATTAAAACTTTTCACTGTTCTTACCTTTAACAAAGAACCAAGCCTTCAAATCTTATTTCTTTTCTTCAAATCTGACTTTTCTTCTTAGCACATACCTTCGCAGGTTAAGTAGACTACTGCGCACTAAAGCAACAGATCTACACACATAGATTTTTCTTTTCTTCAGTTCCCAACAATCACAATTTCAGGTCCCAACAACAGAACCATTTGTTGGCACAGGGGCATAACTAGGGTTCAATGCTACAACAACGCAGCAAAAAAAACCCTAACTACCGGCCCTTTTGGCAACACCTGTGAAGCAGATGAAGTCTCACCTGAGGTAGAGGCATGGGTGGTTGTAGATATGAGGTGTCTGCAACCTTGGTTGGGACACCGATATATGATTACAACGCCTTAACAAAGCACTTAGCAGTTACAACTCATCAGTATTTAACCAATATCTACTTCATAGATAAAACCCTAATTCCAGAGCACCGCAGGTTTCACCTAGATCTATCATATTCAAGCACTAAGCACATTCACATATGTTATATCTAGAATTGATCCATATTATTAAGCACAAAGTATTAACAGATCTATCTTTCATTCATCTATATCAAAACACTTAAGCAAGTAAACACATAAACACATCAATACATTGCAAAAAGCATAGTAACGCATGATATACATGGTTCACCCCCAGCCTCGGGATATGTCCACCAACTCTTATTCTCTTTTATTATCTTCGGTCAATCATCTATATGCATAGAGACACAAGATCCTACTCTGCATAGGATAGGATATCTGCATGCACCTCACCAAATCCTCCTTCCCCAAGCTAGGTTACAACACAAAGATTCTACTCAATCTCTTATAGTCACTTGCACTTAGCCTTGCAAGTCTCACACAACATGAAAAAAACATGTACACTATCAGTTGCACTTAGCACTTGGTATCACACACTTGTGCCTTTGCACTTAGGATACATACACACACACAATTACTTACATCAACTAGATTTCTATTTATACAATACAAAAGAGGCATAAACATGGGTAAACCCATCGGCTGACATCCCCATACCCATTACATAAGCCCAAAACCCAAAAGGCCCTAAACAGGGTCCAAGATCCCGTGATCTCTTCTTTGACTTGCGCGCCTCCTTTAACATCCTGTCGAAGTCCCAAAAGTAGGTTAAACTTGACCAAGCATCCTCAAAACTTGGTCAAGGGCCAACAACTATTAGAGGTAAAAACCTTTCCCCAGGGGGGAGAATACGCAGGTTAGAGAGAGGAGGAGGGAAAAATGTAGGGGGAGGGGGGATGCAAGAACAAAGGGATTTCATGCAAAGGGAAGGGAGAGGTATGCTTGAGACATCTAGAGCCACGAGCTAGCAATGAATTCAAGTCCATGTGAGGAGTCGGGCGAGAGTTTTGGAGTGAGTCCATGAAATATCCTTGGGACACGAAGGCAGAGAGGCTTGGGGGGAGGCCTCATAGTCCACATCCTCCAAGTCATAGGCCTCCATGTGTCCTTATCACGTTGAAGGAATGCATGCCAGATATTTGACTGAAAGAGGGGAGAGGGAGATGGAAATAGGAGCATGGGAGCCTGAAAGAGGAGACCTGAAAAAGGGCACAAGAGAGGGGTTGGGAAGCAAGAGGGGGTAGGCCTACGACCCCTACATAGGTCTCTATGCCTCAATAGAAATAGCGTAGGGGGAAACAATAGAGTTTCTTCTTCAAATGACTTTCTTACTTCCTTTCAAAGAAAAAGTGTGTGTTATCTTTACAGTGAACTTGAATAAAAACCTATACAAGATTGGTGAATTGTTGAGATAACTACATTCAAGTATTCATTATGTGTAGTGAACCTTTATAATAAGTTTTTAATGCCATTGTGATTTACATCCATAACCTATGACTAATTTTTTATTTTTTTTGCAAAACGAAGAAAGAAAATGACAAAAAATCAACCATACCTTACTTATGATGAACATAGTGGAAATATCCTAGACTTTTCTCCTTTACTTGTCCTATGGTTTTTCTTTCTCAATCAAGGAAATTTCCAAGGCATGGTGTGAAAATGAGCACAAAACGTTCCTACGATCCTTAAAAAAAAAGGCACAATAGGAACACATGCGTGTTCCTCTTAATAATGTGCATGTGATCCTATTAGTAACATGCATGCACTCCGAACAATGCGTGCACATTACTCTCGATGACCCTGTTATCACTCCAAGAGTCACTCCCATATTTCAAATGAGAGTAATCTTGGTAACATATAAATGTAAATGGATTAAAATAGTTTGAATAGGTGGATCAACAAGAAAAGAGTAAAAGTGAGGACATCTGACTGCTGCAAATACATTCCATTGGGCATGGAGTCATGACATTCTGCAGATCACAGACAATCAGGTTTCCTACCAGAAGAAAATATTATGCGAAGATGGATAGAAGAATTGAAGGTAAACAAAGAGAAGAATATCCACATAACAAAGATCCTTTCTGCAATATAGATAAAAGAGTGCTTGGACAATAATCTCTAATTAACATGCAATTACCAAAAATGCTTTGCAGCTCATGAATTCATTAACCAAAGGAAGCTTTTGATCTTCAAAATCTATAAATATTACTTAAGAAATATGATAAGAAATAATGGAAAGAAGATAAAAATAGTCTGGTATCACAACTTTCATGAATATTTAATGGCAAAAATGCCTACAATACATGCCCTTAGGCTTACAAATGAGCAACTCAAGTCCTCCTCTAGCTCTCTCCTCTCTTGGATCATGAATCCAACCCTTTTCCAAGATCTCTCTCCTTCATTAAATAGAAAATAGCATCCAAATATGATTAGTAGGTTTAATTCCATCTCTTTCATTGGATTCTAAGCCTTGGAGATAGGTGGCAACAATCAAAGAGACAAAAATCCAACAAACTGCTAATTTTCAGGAAATTGTTGGAAGTCTTTAATGAATTGTTTCCAACTCATTGCATGAGGTTTTAATGGAGATAAGACTTAGGTGAAGGTGTACCTTGATATCTAAATGATCAATGAGAAGTCATTTGAACCCTCCTTGATTGCTGGAAACCTCCCAACAAGGCGAATATCCAATCAACTATGCAAAACAAAGAATTGGCAGCACATTTCGTAGTGCACTGGTGTTTTAATTGTTTCTATCAATTCACAAACTGGGTCAGGTTGAAATTTGGTCAGCAAGTTAACAGGGATATCATCTTCCTCCACAAAAAAATTTAGAGACACCCACTTTGTAGTTTTGGTTTTATGATCAAATTTGTAACAATAACTGCTACAGGAAATTTTGTAACGCCACTGTAAAAGAGTTCTGCACATTTCGTAGTGCCACTCCTGAAATAGATCTGCAGATTCCATAGTGCCAATGATTGTGTAATTTCAGAAATGCTCATATGCTAACTATGCCAATAGTGTAAGCTGGCACCAATCTTGGACACTTGGCATTATGAATGTCCAAATAAATCTCCGCGTTACGAAATCTAAAAGCGCTACCAAATCCAAAAGCACTACCAAATCACCAATTTCAGGAACACTACAAATCACAATAGCAAGAGCATTATGAAAAATCCTAATTCACCGACGTTGTGAAATGAGCAAAATTGATACTGCAAATTCTTGTGCTAAAATTTGGCTCCATGGGGGATGGCATGCTCCCTGCGAGATGCCAAGAACTTGCAGATCGATGTTCCTTCTTTTCATGCTACAACCTATCCCTGCAACTGCTTCACTAAAATAAACGATCCTTTGAATCCAAGCCAACAGTGCCTATTTCATTGGGCTAGTGGATTCATTTATACCATTGTCAAATATCTGCAACTTTATTCAACTCTGAACACAGACTACTAAAAACATAATGTTGCAAACCAATTGCTCGAGCTTATTATCTACACTGCTTAATCCTACTTATAGCCGACATAATCAAGCTGATCATGCAATATAAAATTTCCAATATAGCCAATCAAACACAATATTTACAGAGTAGCCAATCCATTTGCAACTTAATGAGTTAAAGAAAAAAAATGAAATTATTACAGCATAAAGAGTCTGGGAATCCAATACTTACAATTGCAATATGCTCTAATTCCAAGAGCTACAAAACTTCGATCTTGTGGAAAAACTATCTCCATATAAGTGGCAACTGGATCTCTAGATTCATCAGAGAACTTCATTTGTTCTGAAAAACATTGTTGATGCTGGAAAAAATCTTCTTCCTTAATCAGGATGTACTCCTCCATGTCTGCTAAAAAGAGGGCATGAACATCATCTGGGAGTTCACAATCAAAAGTGTCAAAATCATCCTGATCCTGGTGAAACATTTCTTGGTTAACATCAACAACAATGTGAACACGAGAATCACCAATCTTATCCTCCTCTTCCATGTTTCCTTTAGATGCATAAATGCCATACACCGGCTCTAGTTTTTCATGGATAATGAGTTGAATGTCTTCATGAATCTGTTGGTCAGATCCTTCTACATCTAGATCAAGGACTTCAAAGTCTTCATCATACATCAGAAAGTGGAGAAGGTGCATTATGAAATCCTAATGACAAGGATGAAGATTTATGTGTATAATCATCAGCAATATAATCTTCAAAGAGCTTTGAGACAACTTATGTATCATAATCACCATTATTAAAAAAAAATGGATCAATGCCAAGTGCATCTAAATCTTCATTGTCAATATCAAAATTTTGAAAATCTTCATGCTGTAAAACATTAGGAAACGATACGCTTGACAATAAACCATCTTCAACCTCAACATTATCATCCTCTTCATCTAGAGAATCATTGTTAGGAATTTCAAAATCAAATTGTCGAGAATATTCTTGTCGTATGACATATCTAGAAGGAGATATATGTGGTAATGAATCTTCATGTTCATACTCACTGCAATCATGCCCTTCATCTGCACTGCTAGAGGAATCACTTGTTGAATCCTGAATATATGATGCATATCCCTCACAACAATTCTCAAAACATCTTTCAGCTCGATAAATTTTCTTGCAATGAGAATAAAAAAGATAATGAAAGTCCTTCGAAGAGGAAATACAAGAAGCATAGAGTTTTTATACCATTTCCTTGCATAGCCTTCTAATGAATACATGAACATTTTCATCAATATATATTCATGATGTATACTTAGCTCATCCATGTATTGATGAAATTTGATTACATGATGTGCATGATTGTCTTCATCCTTCTCTCTTAAATGTGGAAGGTCATCTCCCCACACATCTATAACATGAACAGTATTAGGGAAACCAGGAACATCAACAAACTTGAAAGGAGCAAACCGTGTAGCCACAATGGCTTCCATCAGATCATCTGATGCCATTATGGATCTTCAACTAGTGGATTCACCTACGAATTTATGAACTGTGGAGTCGCCATGGTGAAGGATAAGCACTCTAAAGTGTACAACTTCATTTCACCATCCAAAGCTATATCTCTTTGTTTCCATTCTCCCAGGGAAGATATCTTCACTTTCGTCCCCAGCAACGACGCCAAAAATGTTATCACTCCAAGAGCACTCCCAGACTGAAAATGAGTGTAATATTGGTAACATAGAAATGTAAATGGATTAAAATAGTTTGAATAGGTGGATCAACAAGAAAAGAGTAAAATGGAGGACATCATTCTGCTACAAATACATTCCATTGGGCATGGAGTCATGACATTCTATAGATCACGGGAAATCAGGCCACCTACCAAATGGAAAGCTTATGCGAAGATGGATAGAATAATAGAAGGTAAACAAAGAGAAGAATATCCAATATCATAGATCCTTTCTGTAATATAGATAAAACAGTGCTTGAAAAATAATATATGATTAACAAGCAATTACCACAAATCCTTTGTAGCTCATGAATTCATTAACCAAAGGAAACTTTTGATCTTCAAAATATGTAAATATTACTCAAGAAGGATGATAAGAAAGAATGGAAACAATATAAACACATTCTGGTATCACAACTTTCATGAATCTCTAATGGCATAAATGCCTACAATACATTCCCTCAGGCTTACAAATGAGCAACTCAACTACTCCTCTAGCTCGCTCCTCTCTTGGATAATGAATCCAACCCTTTTCCAAGAGATATCTCCTTCATTAAATAGAAAATAACATACAAATATCCTTAGGATTTCTAATCTCATCTCTTTCATTGGATTCTAAGCCTTGGAGATAGGTGGCAACAATCAAAGAGACAAAATTCCAACAAACTGCTAATTTTCAGGAAATTGTTGGAAGTCCTTAATGAATTGTTTCCAACTCACTACACGAGGTCTTAATGGAGCTAAGACTTAGGTGCAGATGTCCCTTGAAATCTAAATCATCCATGAGAATTCATTCGAACCCTCATTGATAGCTAGCAACCTCCCAACAAGGCGAATATCCAATCAACTATGCAAAACAAAGAATTGCAACACATTTTGTAGCGCACTGGTGTTTTAATTGCTTGTCTCAATTTACAAATTGGGTCAGGATGAAATTTGGTCAGTAGGTCAATAGGGATATCATCTTTCTCCAAAAACAATTTCAGAGAAACCCACTTCGTATTTTTGGTTTTATGATCATATTTGTAACAGTAACTGCTACAGGAAATTTCGTAGCGCCACTGTAAAACAGTTCTGCACATTCCATAGTGCCACTCATGAAATATCTATGCCTATTTCGTAGCACCAATGAATATGAAATTTCCGAAATTCTCATATGATAACTATGCCATAGCGTAAGATAACACCAATCTTGGCAGCTTGGCATTATGAATGACCAAATAACTCTTGGCGCTATGAAATCTAAAAGCGTTATCAAATCCAAAAGCACTACCAAATCACCAATTTCAGGAACACTACAAATCACAAGAGAAAGAGCGTTGCGAAAACTCCTAATTCACCGGTGTTGCGAAATGATCAAAATCGCTACTGCAAGTTCCCGTGCTAACAAAACCTACGTGGAAATCTTGCTCGAGGTTTGGGCATTGCCAAACCTATAGGATTAGGAATGAATGCATTTGTGTTGACCCCCTTGCCACTTTTTCGGACACCGACTTCGTGCACTCACCCTCAAAGAAAATCAATTAATCAATTTAAGGATAGTAGGAGAAGGTGCTAAAAATTGTTTCTTCAGGTCTCATTGACTATGCACTCTTTTGGCATCAACACCACCTATACTGTTATCTCCATCTAATTAAGTACACAGATGCTAATCGATGGTTGGACCAACTCACTCTATTTCTATAGGAGCTTCTCATTGACTTCATAGTAAATGGTGTAGGTAGATTGTGACTCTTCTCACTAGTGAAGAGTGCACTTCCATATAATGCAAAATGAGAAATACACCAACAAATAGATAAATAGATGAACTAATGGTTCCATTTTTAAATAGCAATTGTTGGACGTGCTTAGTATAAGGAAGTCAAGATAAATACATGCATTGTAAGCATATGACTCCATAAATATTTCCCATCATATGATGAGATGTGTTTTATGGGGATGTTATTGGCATGAGCTATCAAATTAGCCATTATTTCCCTGAAATTTGAAACTAAACACACGAGATTATGGGGTTTCCAAACAAAAGACCAACACATAGAGGAGAAGAAGGTGTCTCTCTTAGGGTGATACTATCCTTTGTGATATTATTAGACAAATATGCTACCAAGTCTTCCACAACTCCCTATAGATCATCTAGATTCTACATCCATTGGTTTATAAATAACATTGCCTAAATTTTGATGAGATTAGAAATCATGAAACAATTCTTGTAGTGTATAGTTGAGTTCTAGATTAGTGTTAAGCTCATGTAGAGAAATATTGACAAAATTAATCTCATCATTAGTGGTGTTCATCCCTAGTTTTATGAAGAAAAGAGCCCAAACATCTAAACTTAAATGTTATAATATATACCATGTGTTTAGGAAACTAAACCATGGGTATTGTAACCCTAATCCCAATTATAATGAGGGATAACATATCTTAGTGCACATTTGTAATGTAGGTAGGGAGAAGAATTTGGGGTACATAGGGGATAATGAATGTAATAGTTATATAATCATGGACTATGCCTACTATATAGTTCAAGGAAGATAGATAATAATGAAAAAGAAAACTAGATAATAATGAAGGCTATTTTGTATAGAGCCCTAGGAATACTAATGAGAAAGTATAAATATACGGCTGTATCATTGCATTGGACATATTGAGTATTGTATTGTAAGACGCCTTGCTTGTGGAGTGATTCCTTCCATCAGGAGTATTTTATGGTGTTACCCTACCTGAAGGCTTCTCTCTATATTCTTCTATTTTCTATTCTTGTGTGGATGCATTTTGTAATTCCCTCGGCCATCAACCCCAGGGTCAAGCCAACGCTACTACATGGAAAAACACTTCTGTAACACCTTATGCATTCTAATGAACTTAAAATGCTTAGTTACATTTAAACACAAAATTACTACTAGCATTTCAGAGTTAATGGAAATAACAATAATTTCATATGCACAATAGAATACATGATACATATAAGCATGACAAGCATGCAAAACATAATATTAAGCATAAGCTGATAGTTATCTTTGAAACCATGGTAATTCCACCAACTACGTGCAGGCCTTCCACGAACCTCCCAGCCTTAGACCACGCTTCTCATCACTCTCAGCAGTAGGCCACCCTCGAGCTGGGACTAAGCTCCACCCAAGGAAAGGAATCCTAGGCTAGGCTGATGTTACCTTGGGTATATCGGAAGTGAATTAGTAACCCCCAATAATGTAATGGATGATGATTGCATATCATCATGTCAGTCGTTACTTAACTTCTTTTCTTTCCCAGGGAAAACTACACAGAATCACTGGAAGGATTCTTCCCAGGATGACTTCTTACGCCCACTACTCATGGACTGTCATTTCCCACATGCTTGTTCTTCTTGGGAGTATACACCTTCACAAGCATAGTTCATCGTTGCTTCACCTCCCTCTCTGGGTCTCAGCAACAGGCTGGAACAAGAAGTCTCAGAGCTCCATAGCTGGTGTTGGACTCTCTCTGGGAGAAAACCACTTCCTAAGAAACTCTCTCTCACCTGGAGAGATCTGCTCATAGGCCTGACAACCTGCCACTTCCAACAACAATCACCTACCTCACCTGGAGAGAAGTTACACACAGGTTCAGCATGAACTTACACTGGCCAGCAAGACATGTGCAGTCTAGCACTGCGTGGCCGCAACAGTCAACTAGGAAAACAGACATGGGCTTCCCAAACAGGTGACAGACACATACTTCAACCCAACCCGGCTTAGCAATTACTAGATAGACTCACGGTTATGGTTTCAGGACTGTGCAAGGTGTACAAAGATCCCACAGATAGGCTCAAGGGTTCAGAACAGAGGGTGTATCGGCTCCTCCAGAGAACAACACGAGCTTCAGGTTTTACATTTGTGTGAGGGTATGCTTGCAGAGGTCCAACAGGATTCACGGTTCAGACATTCGACGGTCGAATGGAGGAGAGACCCCTACAGTAGTCGATGAGAATGGAAGAAGAACCCCCAACATGGCCCAACTCAATAGTTTTAACTGCATGCTCTTGGGTTGACACTTATCACCCATGAAGCTCGTTCCTTCACATTTGGAAGTCACTCATCCTTCTAAAGAACTTAGGATAAAACATCACATTTCACAAGGCTTTTGGAATAATATTAAAATATTATTCCCAAGGACTTAAGCCACTAGGATCAACACTTAGCCTCTCTTTCCAACCTTCCAGCCCCCAATCCATTACACAGGATTTGTGTATGCTTAGTCCCCCATCATTCATTCATCATGGTCAGTCCACACGCAGAGATGTTTATATTTATTAATAATGTGCATAGTTACATGTACAAAATCAGGCTCTTGGCCTTCAAACACTTAGGCTCCCTGGCCTAATAACACATAAGCCCACTAGCTTATATAAACTTGGCTCACCAGCCTATAAAACATAATTAAAATTCATAATGCAAGATTTATACTTCATAGACATGATTTACAACAGGGCTTGGCCTTGGGGACATTACAATCCCTCCCCTTATTTTTGCACCATCCTCAGTGCAACTTTACACTGCATCTGCAAGATTTTCAAAATTTTCAAAAAGATGTGGGTACTCTGCCTGCATAACATATTCATGCTCCCATGTCATGTCTTCAGGACCATACCAGGTCTGTTGGACCTTTACAATCCCTATAGATCGATTCCGGAGCTGTTTGTTTTTCTTGTCCAATATGCGCACAAGATGCACTTGTAGGACACCTTCTTGTTCCACCTAAATCACATTCCAATCGATAACATAATTAGCATCTGGCATATATTTCTTAAGAAATGAAACATGAAACACATTATGTACAGTCATAGATGTAGGTAATGCAAGCATATATGCAACTGGCCCAATCCTTTTCAAGATTTCAAATGGCCCACAAAATCTCGTTGCCAACTTGGCACAACTTCCCAGCTTCAGGGAACTCCTGTTAGCTTTCACTTTCAGGAAAAAATTATCATCCACTTTGAACTCTCTGTGGGTTCTGTTCTTATTAGCATAACTTTTCTTCCTGTCTTGGGAAGCTTTCAAATTCTGTTTAATTTTTATCATTTGGTCCTCCATCTCTTTGAGCAACTCTAGCCCAACTACTGCTCTATCAACTGGATTATCCCAGCTCACTAGAGTATTTCACTTTCTTCCATAAAGTGCTTCAAATGGGCTCATCTTCAATGATGCATGATACCCATTGTTGTAGGCAAATTCTACCAAGTGCACGTAGTCTTCCCGTCTTGATGGTTTGTCCATCACATACATTCTCAGTATGTCTTCTATTACTCTATTCACCTTCTCTGTCTGTCCATCAGATTCAGGATGATAAGTTGTACTAAAGTTCAGATTCATTCTGAATCCTTTGAACAATCCTTTCTAGAAATTCGAGGTGAATTTTGGGTCTCTGTCAAACACAATCGCTTTAGGAATTCCTTGCAATCGCGCCACTTCCTTTATGAAAATATCAACAACATCTGCTGCCTTGTGAGTAGTTTTCAGTGGAATAAAATGGGCAGCTTTTGTAAGCTTGTCCACCACCACCATGATCAAATCATGCAGCTTTCTTTTTCTAGGCAATCCCTTAATAAAATCCATCGTTACTACTTCCCACTTCCACTCAAGAATGGGTAAAGGTTGCAGCAACCCTGCTGGGTGCCTATGCTCAGCTTTAACTTTTTNAGGAATTCCTTGCAATCGCGCCACTTCCTTTATGAAAATATCAACAACATCTGCTGCCTTGTGAGTAGTTTTCAGTGGAATAAAATGGGCAGCTTTTGTAAGCTTGTCCACCACCACCATGATCAAATCATGCAACTTTCTTTTTCTAGGCAATCCCTTAATAAAATCCATCGTTACTACTTCCCACTTCCACTCAAGAATGGGTAAAGGTTGCAGCAACCCTGCTGGGTGCCTATGCTCAGCTTTAACTTTTTGGCACTCCATACATCTAGAGATGTATTCAACGATCTCTCTCTTCATACTCGGCCAAAAGTAATGGCTCCTGACTATTTCCACAGTCTTCTGATATACAGGATGTCCAACATAAGTCACATTATGCATTTCTCTAAGAATCACAAGTTTCAAACCCTAGACATTTGGTATATACACTGTTTTTGTACAGAAGTATTCCATCAGCTTCCACGGTGTAATTTTGTTCTTTCTGTCGTCTCTCACTCTGCTCTAGCTTTGCTACCAAGTGTAGTGTCCCCAAGGCCGAGCCCCGATGTAAACTATGATCTAAAAGAGATTGTGAATATGTGTTATAGGCTGGTGAGCCAAGTTTTGTATAAGCCAGTAGGCTTATGTGTCTGATTAGGCTAGAGAGCCTAACGGTTGAAGGCCAAGGGCCTAAATCTTGTATCTGTATGTATGCGGCACATCAATAAAATATAAACACCACCAAGTGCAGACCGACCATGATGAATGAGTGATGGGGGACTGAGCGTCCATAGAGTGGGCAAGGGATTAGGGGCTGGAAGGTGGGAAAAAGGAGCTGAGTGTTGAGCCTAGGGGATAAGCCTAGGGGGCTTAGGCCTGGAATAATATTTTAATATTATTTCCAAAAAGAGCCATGTGCATATTATTTTATCCTAAGTTCCTGGCAAGGGAGGGAACGTGCAAAGGGGAATGCACGTTGTTGAATGCATGCAGTTCCCAGGGTGACAAGTTTCAACCCTGGTGCATGCAAATATAATCGCTGAAATGAACCGCGTGAGGGGATACTTCTCCACTCGACCCGACCGTATGAGCGGGAGCCCGTACGACCTCCGCAGGAATACCCTGGTTCATCCTGGAAAATCGAAAAGCCTGTGTTGACCTCTGAAATACCCTGGTACAACTCCTATCTGAACAGTTCAAACCTATGTTGACCCTGAATGGATTGTTTGTCACGCGTTCCTGAGAACTGAGCGTGAGTTTATTCTGTGTTGTTGGATTGAGAAATAAGAAGTGACCTGCCATTGTTGAACCAGTTAGAAAGCCAGTGTTCGTTTTCCTGAGTGGTTGTTGTGGCCACACAGTGCTGGTCTGTACATGGCATACTGGCCAGAGTAAGCCTGTGCCGATCTTGTGTATGACCTCTCTCCAAGTGAGGGAGGTGGTTGATGTTGGAAGAG
>JASDQU010099763.1:44745-78430 GCA_032191745.1 Picea mariana | reverse complement strand
CATTCGAAGCACTTTATGGAAGAAAGTGAAACACTCCAGTGAGCTGGGATAATCCAGCTGACAGGGTAGTAGTTGGACCTGAAATACTCAAAGAGATGGAAGATCAAATGATAAAAATCAAACAGAATTTGAAAGCTGCCCAGGACAGGCAGAAAAGTTACGCTGATAGTAACAGAACCCATAGAGAATTCAAAGTGGGTGACCATGTTTTCCTGAAAGTGAGAACTAATAGGAGTTCCCTGAAATTGGGAAGTTGTGCCAAGTTGGCAGCAAGATTTTGTGGGCCTTTTGAGATCCTAGAAAGGATTGGGCCGGTTGCATACATGCTTGCATTACCTGCATCTATGACTGTACATAATGTGTTTCATGTTTCACTACTTAAGAAATACGTACCTGATGCTAATCATGTTATCGATTGTACTATGATTCAGGTGGAACCAGAAGGTGTCCTGCAAGTGGATCATGTGCGCATATTGGACAGGAAAAGCAAACAGCTCCGGAATCGAGCTATAGAGCTTGTAAAGGTCCAGTGGAATTGGTATGGTCCTGAGGATGCGACATGGGAGCATGCAGATGTTATGCGGGCAGAGTCCCCGCACCTTTTTGAATATTTTGAAAGGCTTGCAAAGACAGTGTAAGTTGCATTGAGGACAGTGCAAAAATAAGAGGAGGGGGATTGTAGTGTCCCCAAGGCCGAGCCCCGATGTAAACTATGATCTGAAAGAGATTGTAAATATGTGTTATAGGCTGGTGAGCCAAGTTTTGTATAAGCCAGTAGGCTTATGTGTCTGATTAGGCCAGAGAGCCTAAGGGTTGAAGGCCAAGGGCCTGAATCTTGTATCTGTATGTATGCAGCACATCAATAAAATATAAACACCACCAAGTGCAGACCGACCACGATGAATGCGTCCACAGAGTGGGCAAGGGATTAGGGGCTGGAAGGTGGGAAAAAGGAGCTGAGTGTTGAGCCTAGGGGCTAAGCCTAGGGGGATTAGGCCTGGGATAATATTTTAATATTATTTCCAAAAAGAGCCATGTGCATATTATTTTATCCTAAGTTCCTGGCAAGGGAGGGAATGTGCAAAGGGGAATGCACATTGTGGAATGCATGCAGTTCCCAGGGTGACAAGTGTCAACCCTGGTGCATGCAAATATAATCGCTGAAATGAACCGTGTGAGGGGATACTTCTCCATTCGACCCGACCGTCTGAGCAGGAGCCCGTACAACCTCCGCAGGAATACCCTGGTTCATCCCGAAAAATCGAAAAGCCTGTGTTGACCTCTGAAATACCCTGGTACAACTCATGTCTGAACAGTTCGAACCTCTGCTGACCCTACATGGATTGTTTGTCACGCATTCCTGAGAACTGAGCATGAGTTTATCCCGTGTTGTCGGATTGAGAAATAAGAAGTGACCTGCCATTGTTGAACCAGTTAGAAAGCCAGTGTTCATTTTCCCGATTGGATGTTGTGGCCACGCAGTGCTGGTCTGCGCGTGGCATACTGGCCAGAGTAAGCCTGTGCCGAGCTTGTGTATGACCTCTCTCTAGGTGAGGGAGGTGGTTGATGTTGTAAGAGGCAGGTTTTCAGTCCTGCGAGAAACTCTTTCCAGGTGAAAGAGTTGTTGGGAAGTGTTTTCTTCTAGAGAGTGTCCAGCACCAGCTACAGACTTTGAGACTTCCTGATCTGGCTTGTTGCCGAGACCCGGAAGGGGAGGTTACCACTGATGGAATGTGCGTGTGAAGGTGTATACTCTCGGGCGGAACATGCATGTGGGGAACGAGGGTCTGGTAGTAGTGGGCGTAAGATGGCATCTCTGGGAAGAATCCTTCCAGATATTTCTGTGATGTCTTCCCTGTAACCTCAGCCTAGCCTAGGATTCCTTGCCTTGGGGTGGAGCTTGGTCCCAGCTTGGGGGTGACCCATTGTTGAGCTGATGAACAATGTGTTCTAAGGCTGGGAGGTTCGTGGAAGGCCTGCACTTGGTTGGTGATTTCTACAGTTGTTAACAGATAAGTATTTGAATTATGCTTGATCATGTGGTGTATGACCGTGTTGTTTATGTATCATGTTTTCCGCTGTGTAAATGAAATTATTGTTGAAACCTATGGATTGTCTAATTATAACAGTAACTATATGTTTATTCTGAGAATTAAAATGTATCTCTTTGCTCTTATGCATGTGATTATACAATACTGTATGTTTTATGTAAAAGTCCATGTACAGATTGGTTAGCGAGAGGTTTGAAAGCCTTGGTAGCGAAAAGTGGCACTACACCAAGTCTCTATACTGCAAATCTGCATTTGCAGCTTCCAAAATTCTATCCTTAATATCAGTCTTGTACATGCTAATGGCTGAATCATGTAAGTTGTGCACCTTTTAAGATGAGTGCATCGGCCACCTTGTTTTCCTTTCCTTTGATATGCTTGATATCAAAGTCGTACTCACACAGAAATTGCAACCACCTACTTTGTCTAGCATTTAAGGTTGGCTGATCAAACAAATATTTCAGACCATTGTGGTCTATTCTCAGTCCAAATCTCCTTCCTATGATGTAATGTCTCCATTTTCTTAGAGCATGAACGATTGCTTCCAACTCCAAATCATGGGTTACATAGTTCTTCTCATGCTCTTTTAATTTCCTGGACTCATAACAGATTACAAATCCCTTCTAACTAAGGACCCCTCCCAGTCCCTCTTTGCATGCATCAGTGCATACTATGAAATTTTCATTTGGATCTGCAATCCTCCGGATTGGAGCACTGGTTAACAATTGCTTCAATCGCTGGAAGCTTTTCTCACACTCTTCAGTCCACTGAAACGTTTTATCCTTCCTTTGCAAGAAAGTGATAGGGTGAGCTATCTTTGAGAACCCTACAATAAACCTTCTGTAATAGCCCACTCGACCCATAAAGGATCTAACTTCCGCCAAATTCCTTGGCGCTAACAATTCTCTGATGGCCTCAACCTTCTCAGGATCCACGATGATCCCTTGTTCTAAAATAATGTGTCCCGAGTAATGGATATGCCTTTGATAAAATGAGCATTTGATCAACTTGGCATAGATCTAGTGTTCTCTCAACACTTGCAACACCATCCTCAGGTGTTTTTCATGCTCTTCCTCTGACTTGGAATACACCAAAATGTCATCCAGGAAGACTATGACAAACTTGTCTAGATAGTCCATGAATACAGCATTCAACAAGCACATAAAAACAACAACTGCATTTGACAGTCCAAAAAGAACCACTGTGAACTCGTAATGACCATACCTTGTTCTAAAGGCGGTCTTGTTGATGTCTTCATCCTTTACTCTTACCTGGTGATATCCCGATCTAAGATCTATCCTCGAAAATATTTTTGCAGCTTTCAATTGATCGAAAAGATCGTCGATCCTCGACAGAGGATACTTGTTCTTGACAGTTACTTTGTTCAACTGTCTGAACTCAATGCACAGCCTCAATGTCTCATCCTTCTTCTTCATGAATAGGATTGGGGCACCCCAAGGTGACACGCTTGGGCGAATGTACCCCTTCTTTAGAAGCTCTTCAAGCTGCAATTGCAACTCTTTCATCTCTGGCATACTCATTCTTTAAGGAGCTTTCGACACTGGAGTTGCTCCAGGCATCAAATTTATAGAGAAATCGATATCTCTCTACGGAGGTAGTTTGGGTACCTCCTGAAATACGCCTTCAAACTCTGTTAGTACCCCATGGTCTCCAATATTTGATACTTCATCTCTGGATGCTTCCTCCACACAGGCTGCAAACAATTGACAACCTTTACTGTAGCACTTTTTCAACTGCATTACTTAGATTTCTCTAACAACCACAACTCTGGGAATTCCTTGGACTGTTTTTTGATTCCCCTCTTCATCCAGGCATGTAAATTCCTTGTTACGACAAT
This sequence comes from Picea mariana, assembly GCA_032191745.1. Taxonomy (NCBI): domain Eukaryota; kingdom Viridiplantae; phylum Streptophyta; class Pinopsida; order Pinales; family Pinaceae; genus Picea; species Picea mariana. Next base: position 74,524 of record JASDQU010099763.1, on the reverse strand, counting down.
CCAGGAGGGCATGGTGCTGGTCCAACCAGTCCATCCCAATTAAATAGTCATAAGAGCCTAAAGGCAGAATATTCAATTCAACCTTAGTGCTCACTCCCTTCATGTCCATAGGACAAGACTTAACCAACTCAATGACTTTCCTCTTGGTTCCTGTAGCCAACTGTACTAACCAAGACTTTTCATGTTTGTTTCTTGATAAATGTAAACTTTCCACCACTCTAGGGTCTACATAACTATGGCTAGCCCCTGAATCAATTAAAATAATAAATGGTTGGTTGTTAATCATACCTTCCACTTTAATCATGTGTGACTGAAATTCAGCTTGCTTGTTGTCCAGGGCCACATAGATCCTTGGCATTCTACTGCCCATGTCCTCCACTGTTTCATCTTGTTGAACATTATGGACAGCTCTTGCTTTGCCATTTTTATGGGGACAATATCTGTACTTGTGGTTCTCTTTATAGCCCCAACACTGAATGGGCATATGTGTTAGCCTTTGTTCTCCCACTTCATCCATTCTCGGCTCTCTAAACGATGGATGCCCTTGAGGACTATTTCTGAAAAAGGGAGGCTTGTTTCCCTGCTACCTCTGTTCCTTCTTGAACTTCTTCTGGTCATCCCAAGCCTTATGAAAGGTAGGCTTTTCTCTTTGTTGTTCACATAAGCACTTCACTTCTTATCATTTCTTCCATAGTATTTGGATCATCATGCTAAATCTTGTCACCAATGGTAGGTGGCAGTCCACTCAGATACCTCTGAATATTGACAGCCTCATCTTTGATGAATGGAACATACTTCACTAATTCCAAAAACCTTCGTTCATATTCATCAATGGTCATGCTACCCAGCATGAGTTCAAAGAACTCCTTCATCTTTCTGTCATATTATCTTTTAGTCAGGTATTTCCTCTTGAAATACCTCTTGAATTCCTTCCATGTGATATCTTTCTCTCTAATGTGTTGCACCTGCACAAGATGATCCCACCACATGGATGCTTTTCCTTTTAGTTGATACATCACAATTCTTCCTTCTGCATGAGAGGAATAATTCTGTAGTTGGAAATATTTCCTCATGCCAAGAAACCATGTTTCAACATCCTCCTCCTTCTTATGTTCTCCATCAAACATAGGAGGCTTAATCTTATTCATCTCCCCTTTCAATTCATCCATCCCAGATCTCCTGTGCTTTCTGATAGGAGATGTGCTTGAAATACTGTGTGCTTCACTATTGGAATGCTTTGGGGAGCAACAACGATGTCTGCTAACACTCCTTGATCTTATTTTTCTCTCAGGGGTCCTGCAACTCCTTGTTTTTCTTGAGTCACTCTCCTTTTCCAATTTCCTTTCTATTCTTTCCAGGCTCTTCAATATCTTTAAGTTGAATTCACCCTATCGATACCTGACCCTCATGAGCTTTCGGCTATCGGCTCGGTGAGCCTGGGCTTCTTTCTATATTCCTTCAATGATTTTCATCATATGCCCCTCCTTATCCAATTCTCTTCCGTGCCCATTGGAGTTCGATCCTTCGACTCCCAAATTGACATCCATTCCCTCTCTTTCATTGTCTGAATCTAAGGCAATCCGCACCTCTTCCATTTCTATACTCGGTGTTGATTCTGGGTTGTCCTGACACTCATTGAAATCTGCACACACAACGTGCAATCAACCAAAGTTTGTCAGGCCTTACCCTTAATAAAACTTCAACATTCATAAACCAACGTGAATAAGAAAAACTTTTCGAATCCACTAAGTTTTCTGAGCTCTGTTTGGCTCTGCAATTTTTGGGACTTTGGGACTTCGTGTTTCAGGGTTTCAGTCCATGAGGCTCTGATACTCGCTTTCGGGACTTCGGGTTTCAGGTTTTTAGTCAAGGAGGCTCTCATACTTGCTTTCGAGACTTTGGGTTTCGTGGTTTCGGTCCACAAGGCTCTCATACTTGCTTTCGGGACTTTGGGTTTCGGGTCTTCATTACCTGGGAGTTCATGATGCAGTGACTCCCAACCTCTTGTCACTCCAATCCCCGAATACTGAAAATTCGGTTTCCTTACCCTCCGGGCCCATAACACAGTTGTCTCCCACATCCATAGTAGCAAGTGGCACACTCATCAGGGTCCACGTCACCTATGGTGACGTCATCGAGTCCCACCACTCTCGCTTTTCTTCTCGACCCACTGGCACATTGTACACATCCATGTGCCCACATCCCTTCCAAGTGAAATCCAACGGTCAGACCTTTCTCAGATCTATGACCCAGATCCTTTCGATGTTTTGGGGTGTTCACCTCTCCTCAGTTTCGGGATTTCTCGACTTGCGAAAACAAGGGTCCTGCCCTTTGGTTTCCTGGGTACCGAAATGTCGACCGACAGCCACGTGTCCCTCCGATGGATGGTCCTCATGATTTTTGGATTTCATGTACCGCAATTTCCACACTCCTGTGCAAATCCAAAGGGTTTTAAGCCTTGTGCATGTTCTCCAGATCTGACAGTCGTGAGGGTTCTCCTTTCCCCTGAACAAATTCTATGGCTCCAACACTTCTGGTGTGGAGTTATCTCTCTCCCTGTAGCCATATACCACACCGACTATAGTTTTATAATACCACTACACCTCCTGAGCTTTGTACTATGGTCAAGTAGCCCGTTGACACTCAGAGAACATTCTGAGGTCTAAAATTAGTCCTCCAGAAAAAATTTCTTCTCAAAACCTCGGTCCAAAGGCCACTTATCCGGCCCATCCAGGCTCAACGTTGAAACCATGGCTCTGATACCAAACTGTAATGCCCTCGGCCATAATCCTCAAGGCTGGGCCAACGCTACTATGCGGAAAAACACTTATGTAACACCTTATGCATTCTAATGAACTTAAAATGCTTAATTACGGTTAAACAAAGAATTACTACTAGCATTTCAGAGTTAATGGAAATAACAATAATTTCATATGCACAACAGAATACATGATACATAAAAGCATCAGAAGCATGCAAAACATAATATTAAGCATAAGCTGATACTTATCTTTGAAACCGTGGTAATTCCACCAACTACATGCAGGCCTTCCACGAACCTCCCAGCCTTAGACCACGCTACTCATCACTCTCAGCAGTAGGTCACCCCCGAGCTGGGACTAAGATCCACCCGAGGCAAGGAATCCTAGGCTAGGCTGAGGTTATAGGGAAAACTACACAGAATCACTGGAAGAATTCTTTCCAGGATGCCTTCTTACGTCCACTACTCACAGACTCTCATTCTTCACATGCCTGTTCCACCTGGGAGTATACACCTTCACAAGAACAGTCCATCGGTCCTTCACCTCCCTCTTTGGGTCTCGGCAATAGGTTGTATCAGAAAGTCTTAGAGCTCCGTAGCTAGTGCTGGACTCTCTCTGGGAGAAAACCACTTCTTAGAAAACTCTCTCTCACCTGAAGAGAGATGCTCACAGGCCTGACAACCTGCCACTTCCAACAACAATCACCTCCCTCAACTAGAGAGAAGTTACACACAAGTTCAGCACGAACTTACACTTTCCAGCAAGCCACGTGCAGTTCATCACTTCGTGGCCACAATAGTCAACTGGGAAAACATACACGGGCTTCCCAAATAGGTGACAAACACATACTTCAACCCAACCTGGCTCAACAATTACTGGATAGACTCACAGTTATGGTTTCGAGACTGTGTAAGGTGTATAGAGATCCCACACACAAGCTAGACGGTTCAGAACAAAGGGTGTATCGGCTCCCCCAGAGAACAACACAGGCATCAGGTTTTAGGGTTGCATGAGGGTATGCTTGCAGAGGTCCGACGAGACTCACGGTTCAGATAGTCGATGGTCGAATGGAGGAGAGACCCCTACAACAGTCGACGGGAATGGCAGAAGAACCCCCAACATGGCCCAACTCAACAACTTTAACTGCATGTGCTTGGGTTGACACTTGTCACCCATGAAGCTCGTTCCGCCACATTTGGAAGTCACTCATCCTTCCAAAGAACTTAGGATAAAACATCACATTTCACAAGGATTTTGGAATTTATTCCCAAGTACTTAAGCCCCTAGACTTAGCCACTAGGCTCAACACTTAGCCTCTCTTTCCAACCTTCCATCCCCCAATCCCTTACCCAGGCTTTGTGGATGCTTAGTCCCCCATCACTCATTCATCGTGGTTGGTCCACACGTAGAGATGTTTATCTTTATTAATAATGTGCATAGTTACATGTACAAAATCAGGCTCTTGGCCTTCAACACTTAGGCTTCCTGGCCTAATAACACATAAGCCCACTAGCTTATATAAACTTGGCTCACCAGCCTATAAAACATAATTACAATTCATAATGCAAGATTTATACTTCATAGACATGATTTACAATAGGTCTTGGCCTTGGGGACATTACACATTTTATCATTTGGAATTCAGGCATTTATCTTTTATCTACTAAGGTTTACTACAAGTTCTACTAGAACTCTTTCCTAGGCAAGAAATGGAAGATTTTTTTTCTTTTTGTAGTTTTTCAAAGAGAATAAGACGTAGATGAAATTCAAATCCATTTCTATAACTTTAAGTGCAGAATGTGAATAAATTGGTTGTAGGTTTGAGTTCCTCTAAAAAAAATACCCAAGTTCAAAAAAGAAATTGTTCCAAATGAAGTTTGGAAAGTGAAGATATCATTGATTTAAAATAAGTGATTTTTGGGTGTGGGCTGCAAAATGTATATATTTTGACAAAGTGCCTATATTTCCACTAGACTATTGCTAATGGATGCAATGTTTCCATGAAATTTGGGAGTTATGATCATTTCAAAAATTTCACCTCCAAACCTTAACTCCACAAATGAGCTTCATTAAGAAGTAAGTGGTCCCCTTTAAAAATATAATTCTATTTTCAAGTTTTTATAACAAGGATGGTGTGTTTTACAGGAAAATTTGATGATCCAAGAATGCATCAAAGGTATAAAGAAAATGTTTCCAAAGAGTTGGAGAGCTTATATAAATCATGAGAGATAGTTGGAATAGACCTCTATGAATACTGAAGAGAAAGTATAATTATAAGAGTATCATTGCATTGGACATGTTGAGTATTGTGTTGTAAGAAACATGTTGATGTAGCCCCCCTACTCCCTTGTAGGGCTACACGACCTCCCTGTCAAAGGATCCTCGATTATCGAGTCGAATGACTCTCTGTAACCTCAATGGTATCGTTCTGTGACTACAAACATGCCCTTTTGGTTTGCTGGTGCAGGTTTAAATGGAACCCACGACCTTCCCTTTCGGTTTCCTGCAAAATCTCAGAGTGTTGGGGATTAGCTCTTTTTCGGATAAGCCCACTCCTGATATGACCTTGGGTGATGACTACGTGATTGCGGGTGAAAAAAGAAGTGGTTTGAAGTCAAACTACTTTTGGGCCCGCAATGGTCCTCCAACCTCCATGTTTCCTCTTGATGAAACCACAGTTTGGATTGCAGCCCGCCCTCAATGTTTTAAACTCTGCGCAACTCTTGTCCCCGCAATTCTACGGGATCATCGATCTCGCGCTCTTGATGATACTACTTGAGCTGATGGTTCATATCCGCATCTTCCAAATCCATGGGCCATATATGTCCCTTCGAGCTCAACAGATATGATCTCTTCGCAATTCCAAACTTCAGGGTTTTGAAATATCAAACCCAACTATGTTCTGTACTCCAATCCTTTGGAGCTGATGATTTACGAACACCTGTCCCATGAAATCAACAGTGTTGATCACTTCGAAACTCCGTAATTTGAATTTCTCAAAATTCAACCCTTTCCTCCTTTAAATTTTATCCGAAGACTCTAATCCATCGACGCGTTTCCTCCTTGGATTAGCAATTGGGATCCCTTCATGTACCCGGACTTCAGACTTTTTAAGTCTCAACCTTTCTCTCCCCGCGAAGTATGTGGATTTCTACCATGTGTCCTATTGATACAATGATCGACGATTACTTTGGGATTTTACCCGTAGTACATGGATCTATGCCACGTCTCTCTTATATCTGATGGCTCTGAATCACTTCGAGTCTTCGGGGTTTGACAATCTTAATTCTCAACTGAAACTCCACAACAACTTTACTCGGATCTCATGATTTGTTGACAAGTGTCCACTTATAGATCGATGACTATCATCTCTTCGGCTCTTCGGGCTTCAGGTGTTTCAAAACTTTGACCTTTACCGTCCTCTGGATCTTCTGACCTGTCGCCACGTGTCCTCCTGGATCCAACGGTCCAGATTCGCTCCGGCCCTTCAACTCTCCATGCTTCAGAAATCTCAAGTTTCAAACTTGCCTCCTCCTGGTCTCATGGTATCTGATGGCTCAGATCCACTCTAGTGATCTGACACTTGAAGTTTACCCCGAACAATCTGACAGCTCAAATCTGTTCCTACGATCAGACGACTGAGATTCTACTTCAGGTTTCCCTCTCTTCGGGCTTCGGAAATATTAGTTTTCAACCCTTGGTGAATTCTCTCTCCTCTATGTGTGAAGCGCTAAGGCTGGTGCACCTTACTCTGATTAGATGGTTGTTGATCCGTTGCACTGTGATCCAATGACCACTATCGCTTCTCCTCCTGAGCTTTTGATCTCTCCGACTTAGAATATTTTCTAAGTGTTCAAAGGTTTCAAACCTTTTCTCCTCCTACAAGTCCGACTCTTGGGTTTCGTTAACACTTCTGAAAAGTGTTATCCCTTCTGATCTTTTTCCTTAAATTGATTTCGATTTCCTACGCACACCTTCCGTTCTTAGTATTTCAATAACTCAGATCGAAGGATTTCTTGAAAATAAATTCTTCTCGCCCACCTGGCATTCCTCTGCTTGAGGTTCTTTGATGCTTGGTCACTCTTTGACGCTGTGCACTCCTTGAACCTAGTCTAAGTTTCATTTGATTCACTCTGACACTCAATCAACATGCTCCTTGCATTCGAGATGCACACCTTGCATACAAGTGTCGGAAGAGAAACAATTGAAACTCATCTATTTTCATCACGAACTCATACAATCAACTTCTTGAACAATCATGCATAAACAAAAATGAAAATAACCATACACACAGATTATCACATTCATTCAATCACACGTTAAATGAACACAGTCCACAGATTTGAGACAATTTTGTGTGTTCTATTCATTCATGAAAACAAATTACATATTGTTTCTTATACTCTATTCTGTTCTACTGATCTCTCCAATCTCTATCTCATCTTCTCCTAATTTCACGCTACTTTTACAATGCAACAACAAACTATCTAAGGACCGGCTCCACGAGCTCTCATCGTCCTGTCTGCAACCTATCCTATCAAACTCTTGGCGATTACCTACTCTATCCTATTACAATAACTAACAGTTATTTCAAGATAAGAGTCAACACTCAATATCTGCAACCCCTTACAGTTCTTCACAACTTTACAAACACAACATATTTAAAAATGCTTGTTTCAAAAATATCTCAACAACTCAATTCAATTCTGAGTTAATTTCTAATTTGAAACTCTGTCATGCTGAGATGTTGTTCCTTTGCCTGCATGCTTGCATTTTGACTTTGAAGGTGATGTTTCTGCATCATACTCCTCTGGTTAAAATTTTCATGGACTCCTTTCCATGAGCTCTTGCACTGTCTTTCCATGCTTCAAAATATCAGGTTCTGTGACCCAACTTGTATCTTCCATTGGATGATCTTTCCACTTCACTAAGTATTTAGGGTATGTCTTCCTCCTGGTCTTCTTTCCATCTCTTTGTTCAATGATTTTCTCCATCTCAGGTTTTTCTACTAGGCAATTGTTCTTCCCACTAAACTTCTTTTTGATCATCTGATTCTCCTACCTCATCTCTCCTATAAGGATACAAGTCCGCAACATTGAATATCGGTGATATCCCCAAATTGTCTAGCAACTCAATTTCATAAGAATTGGCTGCGAATTTTCTGAGAATCCTACATGCTCCTATCTTCTTCATCTTAAATTTGTTATACGTTCCCCTTGGAAACCTTTATTTTCTCAAATGAGCTAAAACTTCATCTCCAACTTCGAATTGAACTTCTCTCCTCTTTTGATCAACTCTGCTCTTGTATTTCTGGTTGTTGTTCTATAGCTGTTCTCTGACTCTGTCATGGAGCTTCTTCATTTATGTTGCAAAATACTCTACTCAAACACTTATGAACTCATCTTGATTCAGATCTCTCAACTCTGTAATCCCTCTTAGTTGTATACCATACACAATTTCAAATGGACTTTTCCCTGTGCTCCTATTCACTGAATTGTTGAATGCAAATTCTGCTTGTGCCATAATTTGATCCCATTGACGACCTTGCTCAGTGACTAAACTTGTCAAAATGTTTCCCAAACTCCTATTTACTACTTCAGTCTGTCCATTTTTCTGAGGGTGATATGATGAACTAAAGGACAAGTTCGTCCCTAGCCTCTTTGATAAAGTCCTCCAAAAGTGTCCGACAAATTTGGTGTCCCTGTCTGAGACTATGCTCCTCGACAATCCATGTAGTCTCACTACTTCTCTAAAAAACAAATTGGTTATGTGTGTAGCATCGTTTGTTTTCTGGGATGGTATGAAATGTGCCATTTTTGAAAATCTATCCACCACAAAAAATATGGAATCGCTCCCTTTTTGAGTTCTAGGCAATCCCAAAACAAAATCCATATTGATTTCATCCTAGGGCCTTTCTGGAATTGGTAATGGATGATACAAGCTAGTGTTCTGTTGTCTTCCTTTTCCATACTAACATTTTTTTCATTTGTTCACAAACCTTTTCACCTCTACTCTCATGCTCGGAAAATAATATGAATTGCTCAGTTGTGCAAATGTCTTATCATGACCAAAATGTCTAGCTAAACCTCTGTTGTGTTTCTCTTTCAACAGGTTATCTCTCATTGAGAATTTCGGTATGCATAATTGGATTCCTTTGAACAATAATCCATCTTGGATCAAATATTCATTCCACGAGATTTTATCTCCTAACAAATGATTCTTTCATGCCCCATAAGCTTCCTTAAAATCTGCATCTTCTCGGTACATCTCCTTGAGGTGTTCAAACCCTAAGGTCTCCACTTGGAATTCTTGTACAATCAAACTCCTCCTGCTCAAAGCATCTGCAACCTTGTTAGCAGTTCCAACAATAGGTTTAATAACAAAAGTAAAAGTTTGCATGTCTCTGATTCAACTTTTCTTGCCTAGTAATAAACTGCAAAGCTTGGTTATCACTGTACAAGACAAATTCTTTAGGAATTAGATAGTGTCTCCACTTCTTCAAAGATTGAATCACTGCATAAAATTGTTTTTCATATGTGGAATACTTATTCTTGGCATCATTCAACTTCTCACTGAAATAAGCAACTGGCCTATTATCCTGACTCAATAATGCTCCAATAGCTAATCCACTTGCATCACATCTCACTTGAAATGTTTTTCCAAAATATGGAAAGACCAGAATTGGTTGTCCTGTGTTATTCTCCTTCAATACTTTTAAACTTTTTCCAGCTTCCTCTATCCAACTAAAGGACTTGTGATTATTCTTCATAGTGTCCAACATGGGTGCACATATAGCACTGAAATTTCTGATAAACTTTCTATAAAATATTGCTAACCCATGAAAATTTCTTACCTCAAATATGTTGCTTGGCGATGGCCATTCCCTGATTGCTCTCACCTTTTATGGATCCATCTTCAATTCATTTGAAGAGATCACAAAACCCAAATATATGAGTTTTGTCTTCATAAAAGAACTTTTCTATAGATTTATCAACAATTTTTCCTACTCCAACTTTTCCATCATTGATGTCAGATGTCTTAAGTGTTCTCTCTTTGTCTTACTGAAGATTAGTATTTCATCCAGATATACTATGAAAATTTTTCCTATGAAGTCTTTCAATACTTCATTCATCAATCTCATAAATGTTCTTGGTTCATTTGTCAACCCAAATGGCCTGACCAACCATTCAAACAATCCTTTGTTTGTCTTGAATGTTGTTTTCCATTCATCTCCCTCTCTAATTTTTATTTGATGATATCCTCTCTTCAAGTCTATCTTGGAAAAATAGCTTTCTCTATTCAAACAATTGATCAAATAATTCATCCTTGGTAAAGGAAATCTTTACCTAATGGTTATCTTGTTGATGGCTTTGGAATCTATACACATTCTCCATCCTCCATCCTTATTTGGACTTAAAAGAGTTGGTATTGCGCATGGGCTTAGGCTTTCCCTGAATAAACCTTTATCCAACAACTCTTGGACTTGATTTTTGACTTCCTCATTCTCTCCAGGTGTTAACCTATAAGCTGCTTTGTATGGTAAACTAGCTCCTGGAATAAGCTCAATGTGATGTCTTATACTCATAATGGGTGTTAATGAGTGAGGTAACTCATCCACTACTATGTCAACAAAGTTTTCTAACAATTCCTGGATTTATTCAAGCAAATCTTCCACAAAAGTATTCGTAAGGATAACACTAGGCTTTCTCACTACAACAAACTGCATTTCTTTTTCCTTATTGACTTCATTCAAGAGTTCCTTCCCAGTCATGAGAAGTATGCTTGAACTAGCTTCCCTGGTTTTCTCTTTGTCTTCTATGGGTAACAACATATGTGTCCTACCATTATTTTCTAGGGTATAAGTATTGTTTCTCCCATCATGAATAAATTTTCTGTCAAACTTCCATGGTCTCCCCAATAAAATATGACAGACATCCATAGGAATCACATCACATAATATTTCATCCCTATAGCCTCCTATTTTAAATTTAACTTGGCATCATTGACTTACCATTACTTGATGTCCTTTTTGCAACCATGATACCTTGTATGGGTTTGGATGTGTAGTTGTCTTCAACTCCAGCTTCTCCACCATCTCCGTGGATAGTAGATTTTCAGTGCTCCCACTGTCTACGATCACCTTGCAAAATCTGTCTTTCGCCTTGCAAGTAGTTCTGAACAGACTTGTTCATTGAAATGGTTCTTCTACATCGTTCCTTGTTTAAGAATAATTTTCCTCATCATGAGGTTCTTTCCTCCTTCTATTGCTTCTCCTTCCACATGCTTCCGTGCTTCAGCAACGTGTTCTTCACGTCCTCCTTCTTTCTTTCCCTGGGGACATTCCCAAGACTTGTGCCCTTGTTTTCCATAGGTATAACATTTAACTACACCTCCTATGGCTCTTCCTCATCCTCTGGAAAATTAAATTCTTCCTCCATGTTGTCCTTATTTAGAAATTCCACCTTTCTCGTGGTGATTATGTTGTTTGTCAGCTTCATGCTTCAGCTTCTGGAATTTCTCTCTCTTGGTTCCTTTACCTCTACTTGAATTTCCTCGTATGCTTCATTGGCTTTGTTTCCTGGCCAATTTTTCTTCAGCTTTCAAGGTTGCTTGATAAGCATCCTCGACTTTACTAACATACATAATGTTGATATCCTCTTGTATTTCATATCTCAGCCCATTGATGTATCTTCCTGTCTTTTCATCTTTATTCTCTTTCTTTCCAACCTTGATGTTTAGTCTGTAAAATTCCTCAGTGTACTCCACTGATAACCTCTTCTGTCTCAAGTTCTACCAACTCCTAAACAGATTGATTTGATAGTCCTTTGGGATAATTTTTTCTTTCATCTTAGCTACCATCCTATCCTAAATTTTAATTTTTTGCTTACCATTTCTCCTACGTTTGACTTGTAGTTCATCCCACCATAGCCCTGCATGACCTTTCAGTCTTGTCACTATATGCTTCACCATCTTGTCTTCTTAGACATCTTCATAATCGAAGTATTTGTCCATAGCACGTACCCAATACAACAATTATTCAACTTCTAAATTTCCTTCATACATTGGTACCTCTATCCTTGCTCTGGCTCCTATCTTTGAAACAACCTTTATTAAGCGATCTTGTGCAACATCCTCTGCTACGTTTTCTTCGACTTCTTCTTCTTTGCTCTCAAATTCACAGATATCTCCAACATCTGGTTCTCTCCTTTGTTATGTTTCCATGGCATCTAGTCTCATTCGAAGTCACCTCATTTCTTCTTCCATTTCTTCATTCGCTCTGCGCCTTTTGGGTGGCACGATTTCACTGCGTCACCTAGAAATAGAAATCAAATTTTCTTGATACCACAAATGATATCAATTGGTCTCCTTTCTCCTTTGTGTTTTGTCTGCAAACAAACTCAATATCGTCTCTGATACCACCTAGTGCAAACCCCCTACTCCCCCGTAGGGCTACACGACCTCCCGGTCAAAGGATCCCTGATTCTTGAGTCGAATGACTCTCTAAAATCTCAATGGTCTTGTTCTGTGACTAAACATAGGCCCTTTCTGTTTGCTGGTGCAGGTTTAAATGGCACCCATGACCTTCCCTTTCTCTTTCCTACAAAATCTCATAGTGTTAGGCGTTAGCTCCTTTTCGGATAAGCTCGCTCGTGATATGACCTTTGGTGATGACCATGCGATTATGGGCGCAGCCAGAAGTGGTTTGAAGTCAAACTACTTTTGGGCTCATAATGCTCCTCTAGCCTCCATGTTTCCTCTTAACGAAACCACTTTGCATCACTTCGGGTCTTCGGAGTTTGGCAATCTCAGTTCTCAACTGAAACTCGACAACAACTTTACCTAAAGCTCGCGATCTATTGACAAGTGTCCACTTATAGATCGACTACTCTTGGCTCTTCGGCTCTTCGGGCTTAGAGTGTTCAACACTTCGACCTTCGCCTTCCTCTGGATCTTCCAACCTGTCGACACGTGTCCTCCTGGATCCAACGATCTAGATTTTCTCCATCCCTTTGGCTCTCCACACTTCAGAAATCTCAAGTTTGAAACTTGCTTCCTCTCGGACTCATGGTATCTGACAGCTCAGATCCACTCTAGCGATCCGATGCTCGAAGTTTACCCTGAACAATATGACGTCTTAGATCTGTTCCTTCGATTGGACGATTGACATTCTACTTCGGGTTTCCAGCTCTTCACGCTTCAGAAATCTCAGTTTTCAACCCTTGGTGAATTCTCTCTCCTCTGTGTGCGAAGCGCCAAGGCTCGTGCACCTTACTCTGATCAGATGGTTGTTGCTTCATTGCACTATGATCCAACGACCACTGTCACTCCTCCTCCTGAGCTTCTGATCTCTCTGACTTAGAATATTTTCTAAGTGTTGAAAGGTTTCGAACCTTTTCTCCTCCTACGAGTCTGACTCTAGGGTCTCGTTAACACTTCTGAAAAGTGTTATCCCTTATGAGCTTTGTCCTTGAACATATTTTGATTTCCCACACACACCTTGCGTTCTCGGCATTTCGATAACTCAGATTAAAGGATTTCATGAAAATAAATTCTTCTCGCCCACGGTGTTCCTCTGGTTCCAGTTCTTCAATGCTTGGTCACTCTTTGACACCGTGCACTCCTTGCACTTGGTCTAAGTTTCCTTTGTTCTCTCTGAACTTCTTTGAGTCACTCCGAGACTCAATTGGCACGCTCCTTGCGTTCGATATGCACACCTTGCATACAAGTGTCAGAAGAGAAACATTTGAAACTCATCCAATTTTGTCATGAACTCATACATTCAACCTCTTGAACAATCACGCATAAACAAAAATGAAAATAACCATACACATAGAATATCACATTCATTCAATCACACGTTGAATGAAGACAGTCCATGGATTCAAGACAATTCTGTCTGTACTATTCATTCATGAAAACAAATTACATAGTGTTTCTTCTACTCTACTCTATTCTACTGATCTCTCCGATCTCTATCTCATCATCTCCTAATTTCACATTACTTTTACAATGCAACAACAAACTATCTAAGGACCGGCTCCACAAACTCTCAACATCCTGTCTGCAACCTATCCTATCAAACTCTTAGCGGTTACCTACTATGTCCTATTGCAATAACTAACAATTATTGCTATATAAGAGTCAACACTCAATATCTGCAACCTCTTACAGTCCTTCATGACTTTACAAACACAGTATATTTAAAAATGCTTCTTTCAAAAATATCTCAACAACTCGATTTAAATCTGAGTTAATTTCTAATTTGAAACTCTGTCATGCTGAGATGTCGTTTCTTTACCTCCACGCTTGCATTTTGACTTTGAAGGTGATGCTCATACATCACATGTCTTGTGGATTCAGTCCTTCCATAAGGAGTATCTAAACCCTACCTTAAGGGTATTCTCTATATTCTTGAGTTGTCTATTGTGTAAATGAAATTTCTTATTTCTAAAATTATTTTTTTTTTATCTTTTATTTATCAAGCATATGCACAAATATAGAGATGACAATGGAATGTTAGACCACCTCTTTATTTCTTTATAAACTTGTCTTTAACTTCATAGTAAATGATGTAGGTAGGATGCGACTATTCTCTCTAGTGAAAAGTTAACTTTCATATAATACTCTTAAATAAATAAAAAATTAAATTGATTAAAAAAACAACAAATAAAAAATTCGTTGAACTCATGACTCCATTGATAAATAGCAAACAAACTAGTAAAAGGAGGCCTAGATAATCGTGTATTCTAAACATATGATTGTATCCATTTGATTGTCCATTGTAGGATGAGACGTGTTACATGGAGATGTTGTGGCACAAAGTATCAAATTTGCCAGTAGCCTTGAAGTTTACAACTAAACTTAGGGGATTATGTGTAGGGGATTGTGGGGTTGCGACAGTGGTCTTCTATGGTACTGAACAATGATCACATAAGTACCGACACATAGAGGAGAAAGAGGAGTCTATGCTAAGGTGATAGTATCGTTTGCGAAATTTTACATCCACCAATTATTGCTAAGGTGATAGTATCGTTTGCGAAATTTTACATCCACCAATTATTATAAAGAACATGTGCGTTCCATAACATTATTCATTATGGAACATATAAGATTAATTTACTTTGTATCATGTTTAATGTTGACCTTGAAAATTTTGATTAAAAATAAAAAGTAATATGTATTATACTCTAAATGGAAATCAGAAAATCTTATCGATACACTTCAATATTATTATCAACAAATTTAAGCCATTTAAAAAACGTCTTAATAACATTTGCCACTACAGAGAAGCATGCATGAACATGGGTAGCTATGTGATCTGCAAAAGAGTCCATGAAACACATGAATAGAATATCCACGTCAACATTTTTACACAACAATTTTTGTTCCCGGCACCGGGTAGTTTATTTCTTTAAGATTTTATTTTCACCTGCCAACCGTTTTTAGTATGTGAACCGTTAATTACAATCTCTCAGGGGCAGCAGTGGTGCCGTAAATCCTCACAATCTATCCCCAGCACGTGTACCAGTAAGATTTTCTCTGGAAACCAAGCCTGTACATTATAGACAGGTTCGCTTCGGATTTAACATCTTGGCTGGGTAGTAATATTGTTTTAATTGTAATAATATAATAAACAGATACGAGAAGTTGTAAAATTATTTCAGACATGTGTTCATTTCTCCTGACCCTTGGGCTCTTTCGTTGGTTCAGATTATATTATATATATGGAGACTTGGCCAGAGACTAGAGGAGAAATTGATATGAGTGGACAGACCGTCGGGTTACCAAATTATTTGGATTATGGTTCTCACTATACGTGCGGGAAAAACACAGCGACAGCCACTGAACTATACAGTGCCATAATTCATGTATAATTTGAGCGTTCCATCAAAGAGGTCTATGCATTAACGCTATTAGCTTGAGAGAAAAACCGACTTTTCAAATTATCTAACGATCAAAGAAGTAGCTTTTTCGGATCATAATCGAGATATGGCTGAGCAGGACTTTTGGCAAAGTATTTTGGAGTATTGCAGTGATGTGCAGGCTACAATCCCTCGGCTGGAATCAGTGCCCAGGTTGGTTTCTGCAATCTGAACAATTAATTTACCAGCATTAGCGGAACTTCATGGCTTTCTTTACAGGACTCATAGACGAATCGATGCTTTATTTCATACATCGTTTATATTACTTATTTGTTTCTTTGCAGGAACTCCGAGCTCATTGATATTTCCCCATTCTCAGAAGATCTGAACATTGTAGACGATATCTTCGAGACAAAAGATCTTCTGGATCCCTCTGACTCTATTCCAAGCCTTTGTGAGTCTTCAGACATAACGGATCCATCTTTGTGCAGCCTTTCCAAACCATTGTCGCTCCAATCAAATCCTCCTGAATGGGACATCTCTAACTGGAGCAGCATTCCTGCAGCTTCAATGGTTAGCCAGATAATGAACCCAAATAACGTCGAATTTTCTCCAGAAGATCAGAAGTTGGCTGGAGATGTCAAGCACAATACTGAGCTTTCTTGGAATGACAAGCTTCCAGAGATAGAGATCTCAAGCCCTCGTCGTTTGCCGGGGAGTTTGATAAGTTTCAGTTCGCTTCAGACCCATCCTGGTAATCTCACAGGTTTGCTCGTGTATATATTTATTGGATATGTGAATGCGACTTGTTAAACCCCAACGGTGTCCAAAGGGTTTTATTGAATATCATAAATATGTAAGACTGGTTCTGATAACCGTGGATTCTACCGGCATTATCTAAGGTTCAAATTAGTTATTGTGAAATGCTTCATGCAAACATTTCTACAATGTTAGATTGCTATTTCTCGTTGGAAGTGTATAGCAAATATATTTGTAGTTAAAATAGTCTGGTGCATTTTTGTAGTTTACAGTTTAATAGAGTCAGGTGCATTTTACAGTTTAATGAGAGATGCATAATATGAGATTGACAAGAGAAAAACCAATATAAAAAAAAATTAAAAAAATTGACAACTCTGGTGCAAACCAAATTTAAAACAAAATACCAAAAATTAATATATATATACACACCTTTATCTCAATTTCCTTTTAATTTTTGGGTGTTTCACATATCTCTATAAGTAAGATGTATCTTCCCTGCTATACCTACTTTAATTTTAATTTTGAAATCAGAAATGGACATCCAACTCCTATGAGTCTTATGAGAATTCACATAGGAAGAAATTCTTTTCCCAATTGGCTCTGATCTTATTTTTGAGATTTTCTCAATGTCGTTGGAATGAACTGACTTTATAGATCAAAGACATCTGTTTTTCCAATCAAATTATGTATTTTCAATTGATATTCTCTCTCTTAGTAACAATTTGTTTCATTAAGAGTTTAGTTATTGAACAATTTCTGAAGCAGGTGCTTTATGCTTATCGATATCCGTGGTTAAATGGACAGAACACATCATCCAATCTAAAAATACATTTGTTACTTCATGTATTGGCTATGTTTCTTCAAATATGTATTTTTATTCTGACGATCACAGGCTCTAACTTGGTAGCCCAAAACAGTCGACATGGAATTAACGCAGTTTTTACCATACACAAACTCTGCTGCGGAAACTGATACTTTAATTTGATTAATGTATACATCTGTGTTGGTGCAGGCACTTTGTCTCTTTTCAGCCCATCGTCAAGTAATATCTGTGCAGATGTGAAGCCAAATTTACAAATTGGTGATGACCAACATGGCGGGTATTGCTCGCCAATATACATTTCCACTGACGAGCTTACGTCGGATCAATTATCTGGCCTTGCAGACTTGCATGTGGAGGTTCTGCAGAGTGAACATAGTTATGACAATAAACAGCTTGGCCTTTGCGGAGATCCGGTTTGCAACTTCGAATCTGGCGTAGAAACAACAGCAGCTATGAGTGGGGATGAAAGTATAGGTACTTCCCATTATAATTCATGTCCACCTAGTAATATACCAGCTGAAGCCCTGGAATACACTTTGTCTCCTTTCTATAACTTGCCTGCCATGCCTGAAACTTCGAATGCAATCTATGTCAGTAGTCGTCCGTCCGGAATCCGTGATAATCCCAGCTATATCAATTCCTCGTGGAATCGGGTTAACAGAAAAACAGCAATATCTGCTCCAGCTGCTCAAAGTCGAGCTGGTAATCATCAGCGAGGCTCTACAGACAGAATAACTGATATTACCCTAAGCGAACTCTCTCATTATTTCAATATGCCAATAACTCAAGCCGCAAAGGAGTTGAAGGTTGGTCTTACAGTGCTAAAGAAAAGATGTAGAGAATTCGGCATCCCACGTTGGCCTCATCGCAAGATGAAGAGTCTGGAAAGCCTCATTCACAATATCCAGGTACCATAAATAATTTAACAAAAGCTTTGCTAATACTATATTAAAAGAATTTGATTGAAATTTTAACATGATATTGAAACCAATATTGATTTTCAGGAGCTAGGCAAGAACAATGGAGGGCTGAGCAACGCACGGTTGAGAAATGCTGTACAAATACTGGAAGAGCAAAAGAAACTCATGGAAGAAATGCCTGGCATTGAGCTTGCTGAAAGAACCAAACGTCTTCGACAAGCATGCTTCAAAGCAAGCTACAAGAAAAGAAGGCAGATGGCCATGGAGTCTGCCAACCTCGGCGGGTCTGATGGCAGTACCTCTTCAGCGTCAGCCACACATGCCTCCCTTTAGGTTTTTAGGTTTAGATTGCCTCTAGTATATATGTATATATATATATATTCAGTTTTAGGTTTAGATTGCCTCTATTATATATGTAAATATATTCAGTTATATACATTCATGGGAATAATGTATACAGAACCTTATAGGATCGCATTCTAAGACTACAACTAAATTTTAAATAAAATAATGTACATAGTTGGTAAAAAAATAAAATCTGTGAACTGAAATTCGTTTTTCGTGTTGCATAATACTTTCGTGGCCTAATTCACTGTAGAAATTCTTTGTGTTGACTTATTATTCCCTTATATCTACATAATAATGATATATTTATATAGGTTTGGCAATATCTCTAATGGAAAATGTTTATAACAAGTTGGTATTTTTAATCGTTGTAATTTTATTGATATTTTATTACTAAGTATTTATAACTAGATGGTATTTTTAATCGTTGTAATTTTATTGATATTTTATTACCAAGTATTTATAACTAGTTGGTATTTTTAATCGTTGTAATTTTATTGATATTTTATTACTTCCTAGACATTATTCATAGCATTCTTAAAACTAGTATCAAGTATATAGTATCACTAAAATAGTTATATTTGAGGATAGAAAGGTTTAAATTTAATTTTGTATATTACATTCAATAGAATATATATAAGTGTTTTTAGTACAAATTGATGTATCAATTTCGATGCATCAATTTAAATTTTATTTTGAATTTGATGTATCAAATTCAAAGTTACATCATAACTAAATAACCATAACTATTGATGTAATGTTCCATTTAGATGATTTATAATACATTCAAATAAAGAAATATAAGATATTTTATTAGTAATTTTTTTTAATCAATTAGTAAAAATATTTGAATTTGATGTATCAAATTCAAAGTTACATCATAACTAAATAACCATAACTATTGATGTAATGTTCCATTTAGATGATTCATAATACATTCAAATAAAGAAATATAAGATATTTTATTAGTAATTTTTTTTAATCAATTAGTAAAAATATTAAAGGTTTGAGAATGGGATTTGATCCAAAGGAATAGTTAAAGATAGAAAAAGAAATATGGAGGATATCGAAAGAAATAAATTATGATTTGAAGGAACAAAATGATAAATTAGGAAAGGATTTGATCTAAAGGAATAGTCAAAAATAGAAAAGGAAATATGTAGGATATCGAAAGAAATAAATTATGATTTGAAGGAACAAAATGATAAATTAGGAAAAGAGATGACCATTTTCATAATTTGAAATCTCTTAATAAAACAATCATAAAAAAATATTCAAAAAACAAACCAAGAAATTATTAGCAAAAGAAATTGTGAAAATGATGATTTAGCAATTCTAACACTATAGTTAATAATAAAAGGAGTATACATATACTCCTTTTATATGAAGAGAAGATTTTAAGAATGATATAAATCTAGTGCCATATAAAGTATACATATAAGAAAAAAATTGAAAGAAGTGAAGAATCCATAAACATTGAGTAGTTAAAATTACAATTGAAATATATAATTAATTGAATATGAATGCAAGAATTTAATATATGACCTCACACAAGAATCTAATATATGACTTCACACAAGAATTTAATATATGATGAATTTGAACTCTAGATGTAAGGTGTATAAAAAAACTCTTCATTATTAATGAGGAATTGAAATATATAATTGAATATGAATGCAAGAATCTAATATATGACTTCACACAAAAATCTAATATATGATGAATTTGAACTCTAAATGCAAGGTGCATACAAAACTCTTCATTACTAATGAGGAAGATGGAATAATTAGTTCTTCTTATTAAGTATAGCATCAAATAACCATGATTTAACAAAATATTATCAAAAATCAACAAATAAAACAAGTTTAAGAAATTGCAACAAAAACAAATTGAGTCAACCTAAAGAAACATATCAAACAAACATCAATCAATGATCAAGACAAAAAGAAGTTGAATTTGGAAGGACGGATCATCATGAGTGGTAAAAAAAGAGTGTGAATATAATAAAATCTTATAACTAAGGTTCATTACATGTAAAACTCTTAGTTACAAAGCTTTGTGAATAAACCTTTTAAAATGAGGATACTTTGATATAACTCTAAGTGAGACATATATGAGGTTAAATTTATATGTGATTAGCAAAATGTATATGTAATAGTGGTAGACTTAATAAAGCACCCCTATAATGAATGGATATATATCTATATATAGTTAGTATTAAACTAAACATATATTTTGATTATATGGATGTAATAAAAGTAACTAAACAAGGTCCTCATATTCTATAAAGAGTTAGTGTAACTCATCAATTTATTAACTATTTTGTATTTTGTAGATGTATTATGTATTCACAAAAGGTGTCCACTATGTATACTCTAATTAATTAATTATGATGTAAGGATTTTGTACATAATCCATTCCCGTGGTACTTTAATGTATTTCCAATATTATAGATTGTAGAAAATATAAGGCGTGTCCATACCTTTCGACACAAACATATCAATTCAAATCTTGTAGTGTAAAATTAAATCCATTTTTACCATTAAGTCACTGCCATGTTATGAGGAGGGGATCTTTCATTTAATAAAAGTAATTTTCGTTTAACAAAATCTTATATCTTTCATTACAAAAATATTCAAAATATCTTAAACATTTTGTCATTATATCATGAACCACATCATTCAAAAAAATAACAGTAATCAATTAATTTTTATATAATATAATTAATATATATTGTTTTTTTTATATTTATTCTATAAAATAATTTATACCTAAAATGGTGTGAAAGCCCAAACAAATTACATAATTTATGAAATGACATATCTTACTCCTTTTAGATTTGAACGTGTGATCTCTTAGGAGGAAACACATGTTCTTAATCATTAGGCCCACTCAGGCTATATTCGGTAGAAACAACAGATCCTCCTAATAGTTACACCTAATAAGGATATTATAATTGATTAGAAGAATGACCCAACTACATTTCAAAGAATCGATTCACTTAATTCATTTTTCCATAACTCACTTATAAATTTTCATGTAATTTATTCTTCATATCCCTCATTTCCACATATTAGTTAGCATGATTAACATTTGTAATTAACATTTGGAATATTATAATTGATTAAAAGAATAATCTAACTACATTACAAAGAATATTCATATAATTTATTCTTCATATCCCTCATTTCCACATATTAATTAGCATGATTAACATTTGTAATTAACATTTGGGATATTATGATTATTAAAAGAATGGCCTAACTACATTACAAAGAATCAATTCACTCAATCCATATTTAATTATAAGATTCCAACTCACTTATAAATTTTCATGTAATTTATTCTTCATACCCCTCATTTCCACATATTAACTAGCATGCTTGACATTTATGACAGATTCATGTTATTTACATGATAATACATATATTTAACTAAATATTTGAAACGGAACATGTATTTCAATGTTGGACTTATGCGTAATTTCTGTAATAAATAATCCATTTTCATCCAAGCAAAGCCATTTATAAATCAGTTTTGTCACAAATACATATTTTTCTACATAACATGATCTCTATTATGAGCATGATAAACTATTTAACTGTTGAGCATTTAAATCTCTATTATGAGCATGATAAACTATTTAACTAAGCATTTAAAGTAGTTAACAATTTTTGTTACCTTTACGTGTACTACAAAGAACATTATTTACATTAGAGTTTATATTTAATGTGATTCTACACAAATATATTTTTCTACATAACATGATCTCTATTATGAGTATGATAAACTATTTACTAAGCATTTAAAGTAGTTAACGATTTTTGTTACCCTTTATGTGTACTACAAAGAACATTAAAGTAGTTAACGATTTTTGTTACCCTTTATGTGTACTACAAAGAACATTATTTACATTAGAGTTTATATTTAATGTGATTCTACACAACTATAGTTAATTATTTTAATTGATATGAATATTTAAATTTGAAATAAATATAAAAAATTAAAAATAAAAAATTATTTAAAATTATAATAATTATCAAAATAATTTATTTAATAGGTATGTAAAGTTTATGTTTTGCAACTTCTATAATGTTGATAGTGGATAAAATAGAAAAAGTTGTTAGAATATGTAACTTCTACTTGTCTGATGTGTAATCATATTTGAGGTTGTTATTTTTATTGGTCATTATTGGGTAGAGTCCATCTCTATGAGAAGAGTCTTATCCTAGTCTTTAAGAGACTCTTGGAACTAGTTGGATGTGAGAGATTCTCTACAACTAGATGCTTCCTAAAATCAACTGGATAGATTATAGGATCAAGGTAGTTTGTATATATGAAGACAAATCTTGTTGTATTTATATGTATCATTACATTGATTCAATATATCACTCAACATATTGTTTATGTGTGTAAATAACTATCTACTCTACTTCATTTTTAATATGGTATCAAAGAAGGACTGAGCTTGATTCCCTCACGAGAGTGCCCAATGAAATAGAGAGTAGATAGTTTGATTTATTTTTTCTATGGTCTATCCATATCCTTTTGAGAACCACTCTATCTCCATGGTGTATAAGTCATCGATCCATTTGCAATAATTGTTGAAGCTACTGCATGGAAGAAATTTCATAGACCAACAAAGGGGCCTGTCTGAGAGAAGGGTAGTACAATGACATAGATCTACGTCCAAATACCTCAAGATTGTCCTAGCATGCAACCCAGAGCCTTTGATTGTTATGGCACTAGGGCTGACCATCCTCTCCTTCATGAACCATAAGCATACTCCAAGATGAAGGATTGATCCTTCTATTCTTTATGTCAACCACCATGTCCTTGAATTTGACACCATTGTGATTTTAGTTGTTCCTACTATTGAAACTAGCAACTAATTTTCCATGTGGATGCATGCGCACAACATTAGCTAAAAGTAGAAGGTGCATGCATTCACACTATAGTGAATAGGTTATGTAATTGGTGGATCAGGCTGTAATCAGTTCGTCTAACTTTGTAATAGATCCTATATATCTATCATACCCATAGAGGTGAGTGTAGGGATCTAGTGTAGTGCATTGTGTGGAAAAATGAGTGAGGACAGTTGTAAGCATATGCTTGGCTGCTATAATTCTTCCTTGAATAATAAAAATATCGATTATCATTACGTCATAGTTTTTCCCTTGAGAATGGTTTCCACATAAATCAGTGTTCAATTGATGTGATTTTGTGGATTGTTTTCTTTTCTATTAAAATATTGCTATGTTTATGCTTTTACTGTCTAAGTAGTATTAACAAGTAGTATCATAGCTATGATTTTGTGGAGAAAAAAAATATTCAAATGAGAGTCTTTTCGTTGAAGTTGTTGAAGAAAAAGGAGTGTTAGTTGTATCGTTGACCGAGCTCAATTACAGGAGCGTTGACTCTCCCCACACTAGCGAAATCGAAAATTATGAAGGACAAACGCTCGTGAGGACGTCCACAAGGATCGTTTCCTCACGCCCCCAAACAATAAAAATGGAGCGTTAATTTTAGGACGGACACTCTATAGGATATTCATAGGGAGAGTTAATCAAATAGTTGACTCGAAAAAATGAAGGAACGAATTTATAAATGAAGTGGTGGTTTTTTATATATATTTTATGGAGGATTGTTTCTAAGTGGGTGAATATCATATAAACAGATGGACACTTTTTCCTTTTCTGTTGGTAAAAGGTTTAAGGTATACAAATATATATTAAATATATATCTTTTTAAATATTTTGTCGTTAAATCTTGAACCATATATTTTTAGTTCCACTTTGTGATATAAAATTGTTCCTTCATACATATTATATTAAGAACCTTAGTATTATAAGTTGTGGTTTTGAGGTGGTTTTGTGTTAATGGAAAAGTTGCAGAGTTCAAAGTTTGTTGTGGAGAAATTTAATGGAAAAAATAATTTTCAATTATGAAAGTTCAAGATGTGAGATCTTCCTCTGCAAACAAGGTTGCAAAAGGTGTTAGCGGACAAGAAATCAACAAGCATGAAAAATGAGGATTCAGAAGATCTGGATGCAAGAGCTCTTAGTACCATCTGCTTGTTTCTAGAATATTAAGTGTTGTTTAACATCGTTGGAGAGGAGACAACAACACGTTTATGGAACATAATGGAAATCCTTTATATGACAAAGTCCTTGACGAACATAATCTTCATGAAGAGGTAGTTGTATAGCTTATGGATGAGAGAAGGTACAAAAATTTCCGATCATCTAAATGTTTTCAATACGCTAATTTGTCAATTATGTAGTATGGAAGTAAAATACAAAGATGAGGACAAGGAATTTACATTATTGTGTTCATTGCATGAGTCTTTGGATCATCTGGTCACATATATGTGGTTTAGGAAAATAGATTCCATTGATTATGATATTGTTGTGGGAGCTCTGTTGTGTGAGGAAATGAGGAGAAGATCGAGTAAAGAAACCTCAACAGTAGAAGCAATGGTGGTTATAGGTCAATCTACAGAAAGAGGGAAACATGAGAGAAGCACATCAATATATAATTCAAAAGGAAATAAGGGTAAGCAAAATGTTGGCTTTGAGGAAAATTTGGGCATCTCAAGAAGGATTGTTGGAAATGACAGAAAGCATCCAAAGAGGACTCCACAAAGGAAGAAAAGGAAGATAATTAAACTGAAACAAGTTCAGGTTCAGGTATGGCAGATGAGGTATTTTCTACTTGTGATGTTTCACATCAACATCAACATTGGTTGTTAGATTCTGGTGCATTCAACCACATGTATCTTCATAGAAATCAGTTCTCAACTTACCAATCTATTGATGATGCCATTTTTTTAATGGGAAATGAATTTTATTATAAAATTGTTGGGGCTGGTAGCATTTGGATTAAAATTCATGATGGTACTGTAAGAACGTTAACATATGTGAGGCATGTATTTGAACTTATAAACAACTTTATATCTTTGGGAGTTCTAGATTTTGTTGGTTATAAGTGTACAACTCAAGGTGGAGTACTGAAGATGTCGAAAGGCATATTAGTAGTCATGAAAACAAAGAGGATTGGGAACAATTTTCATGTTGAAGGAAGGACTCAAATAAATCAAGTTAGCATATGAAGGTGCAAGTGACTCTAGTCGTTTATGACCTCAACGTTTGGGTCAAATGAGAGAGAGAGGGCTTAAGGTGCTGGTTGAGCGTAAGTCACATCCAAGTTTAAATTTTCTGAATTTGAATTTCTACAAGTATTTTGTTTTTGGAAAACAGTGTAGTGTTACACATCAAAATGTCAAACTTAAGTGTCACACCCTAAGTGTCTCAAAGTAACGTATGCACCTTGTTAAGTGTCACATGAACTGTCTCAAGTGTGGTATGCACCTTACCTAGTGTCACATTCAATTCTCTAAGTGTCGCGACCCATTGACACCATGAAATACATTTTCCACTATCCCTAAGTCAGTTTGGAAGAGAAAATCAAGCATTTGGGGTCCATAACCATACCTTTTTCTTGGAAAAATTGACCATTTTTGGGAATTTTAGAATGGTGGAGCTCCTCTACTCATGTTGATGGGAACCAACACTCCCCATGCCATGTTAATGGGGCACTAATGGTGATCTGTCTCTCAGTAGGGGGGGAACCAATTTGGTTAGAGGAAAATATGGGATCTTCCACCTTTTTCTACGGGCCATCTCTGAATGGATGAGGTTGTTTTGGTAGAATCCTATACTATGGATATTTCTTAGTATCTAATCCAAACTTAAGGATCCATATCCTAAACTATCTCCCTCATTAGCTCGTGGTGATTAATCCTTTGAAGCCTATATATTGAAGGTATTTCCAAGGTGAACGGGGGAAGAATTCAGATATCAAACCTTTGATCTTGGGAGAAGCATCAACATTTTGATTTCAAGGTTTTCATGCAAGGGCTGGACAAAGAAATCTTGGAGAAGACACTACATCATCAAGAATGATTTTTAAGTGCCTCTTTTTGGCTTTCCAATTAATATAAACTTCTCATATTCCCTTCAAGTCCATGTGTTCTACATCTAATTTTTCCTGTCTATTATCATTTCAATCTTTGTAGATAGATTCGATTTATCTAATCATATAGAGTAGGAGGAAGAGTTCCTTTTATAGTCTTTGTAGGACTTCAGTTGTGTTGAGGATCTTGGAGATCACGCCCGAGGATTGGAGCAGCAAGGAAGAACATCACAATAACGTATGTTTCATTCTTCTTTTCTCCTGCTTGATTGATTGAGTTAGATCTATAGGGAAAGTAGTAATCACTTGTTGAATTTTATCTTTGGACCAAATATAGGGGTAATGGTCCAAAGGGGAGCTTATCCTGTCCATAAGGTAATATTTCTCACAACATGTAGATAGAAGTTTAAAACATGAAGACATATGAGAAAAGGTATCCTTGATTAGATTCATTCAGATGTTTGGGGACCACCCCCTACATTTTATTTTAGAGTTTTGTCATATTTTGTGACATTTATAGATAATTACTCTAGAAAGGTGTGGATCTATTTACTTAAAAGAAAAGACGATGCATTTAATACTTTTAAGAAAATTGGAGCTTTGGTTGAAAAGAGCACTGCCATGTCAATGAAGTGTTTAAGAATAGATAATGGAGGCGAGTTCACGTCTGTGGAATTTGAAAACTATTGCAAGGAAGATGGGATCAAAAGACATAAGACCACAGTTTATACTCCTCAACAAAATGGTGTTGTTAAACGCATGAATATGACTCTTATAGAGAGAGAAAGGAGCATGATCAATAATGCCAAGTTGCAGTAGGAATTATGGATAGAAGAAATTATTACAACATGATATATAATAAATCGGTCACCATCAACTCCAATAAATTTTAAAATTATAGAAGAGGTATAGAGAGTTCTTTCGTGTGATTATTCAAATTTGAGAATATCTAGTTGTGGCGCTTCTTCTCTTATTTATAAAGATCAACATTCTAAGTTAGATCCTAGATCAAAGAAATGTGTCTTTGTTGGTTATGGTGATGGAGTTAAGGGGTACATATTGTGGAATCCTACTTCCCACAAACTCATCATAAGCAGAGATGTAGTATGTGATGAATCCTCACTCATAAAATCAGACCTAGTAGATGTTGAAATGAGAAAAGAACAAGTACCGCAAGTTCATCAATTCGGTTGGAAACTCAAACATCTGCAGAAAAGGAGGAGCATGAATAAGTTCCAGAAGAATAAGATGAATGTGAAAAAAAATACCCAAGAAACTATGGATATACCTCAATCAACTCTAAGGAGATCTATATGGATCATGAATCCTCCTACAAGGTATGAAGATTATGTTTCATTTGTGGCTTTGGTTTCTAATGATGGAGAACCTAGTTGTTATTAGGATTCAATGAAGGTATCTTACAATGTTAAATGGAAAGAATCTATGAAAGAAGAAATTGATGCCTTAGAGAGGAATGCAACATGGGACCTGGTAGAACTTCAAAAGGGCAGGAAGGTTGTTGGTTGTAGGTGTGTCTAAAAACTGAAAAAAAGGGAGTTTATGATAAAGTTGAAAGGTATAAAGAAACACTGGTAGGAAAAGGGTATTCTCTAAAGGAAGTTATTGATTTTCATGAAATATTTTCATCAATGGAGAAGCTTGTTCCAATTAGTCTTGTGTTAGCACTAGTTGCTTTACTTGATCTTGAGTTAGAGAAACTAGATGTTAAAACAAAATTTCTACATGGATATTAGGATGAGGATATATATATGGATCAGCCATAAGTGTTTGTTCAGGATTGCAATAAGATTTTTTTATGCAAACTCAAGAAGTCATTGTATGACCTGAGGCAGTCTCCCAGGCAACAGTACAATAATCTTGATTCCTTCATTCTAAGCCAAAATTTTACAAGAAGTGAATATGATCACCGTGTTTACTTTGAAAAGTTGGAAAATGGCATATTCATTATTTTGGTGTTACATGTTGACCATATGCTTTTTGCAAGAAAAAGCATGGTCGAAATCAACAGTTTAAAGGATCAGTTGGATAGGATGTTTGATATGAAGGATCTAGGTGCATCACAATGGATCTTGGGCATGGAGATACATAGAGACATAAAAGATAGTAAGTTGTGCTTATCACAACAAAAGTATGTGGACAAAATATTTATGATATTATATATGAATAACGTGGAACATGTACAAATCCCTTTGGCTTCCCATTTCAATCTTTCTTCAAGTTTATGTCCTAGTAAAGACGAAGAAAAGTATTATATTTCTTGTGTACCATATGATAATGTAGTAGGAAGCTTGATGTATGCGATTGTGATTACTAGACCATATATTTCATATGAACTTGGCGTTGTTAGTAGATACATGGAAAATCTAGGTAAAGAGGATTACGAAGCAGTGAAATGGGTGCTTTGGTATCTTAGGGGAACAAGTAACTACTATATCACCTATGTTGGTTCCAATGATTCAGTATGTGGGTATGTCGATTCATATTTTGTAGTTGACTTGGAAAAAAGGAGATCTTCTTCAAGATATGTATTTACTCTTGCAGAAGGACTTGTTAGTTGGATTTCAAAGCTTCAAAACATAGTTTCTTTATTCATTATTGAGGTGGAATATATGGTTGCCTATCATGCATGCAAGGAGGAAATTTGGTTGAAAGGTTTGTTGGGTGAGTTTGGAAGGATGCAAGACAAGGTGAAAGTATTATATGATATTCAAAGTGTTATTCATTTGGATATAAAGCCACCTTATCATAGTATGACAAAAAATATTTATATTAAGTACCATTTTGTAAGACATGTTGTTGATAAAGGGGGAGTGGCTCTCAAAAAGGTCCATACAAAAGTGAATTCTGGAGACATGTTCATGAAACATGTTTGGTTATAGAAGCCATGATGGTGTTTGTCTTCTCTTGGCTTTCATAAAAGGTGATTAATTAATTTGGGCATGATATATTAGGTAAATTGTTTTCAAGGTAGACATTGTTGAAACAACCAACTAATTTTCGATGCATATGCATGCACACAACATTAGATAAAAATAGAAGGTGCATGCATGCACACTATAGTGAACATGTTGTGTAGCTGGTGGATCAAGTTTTAACCAGTTCATCTAACTATGTAACATATCTTATATATCTAGGATACCCATAGAGGTGAGTGTAGCAATGTAGTGTAAGGAAGTGTGTGGGAAAAGGAGTGAGAGTATGGTTGTAAGACTGCATTTGGCTATTGTAATTCTCCCTTGAATAATAAGAATATTGATTATCATTACCCCGTGGTTTTTTCCCTCATAAGGGTTTCCACATAAATAATTGTGT
>JASDQU010099763.1:25587-38826 GCA_032191745.1 Picea mariana | reverse complement strand
GAATCTATAGAAACTCATTTCTATCTCTAAATCAAAGTTTCCATTCTCCTCCATTCACTTGTACAAATATCATTTTGAACAACATACAAACTAGGAACCAACTATACCTTTGGGGAAAACTCTTGTACCACATAGTTTCACCAGGAATGTGTTGTACTATAGGTAAAAACATCAACTTCACTATAAATACTAAGAAAACAGACATCATATATACATAATCTCATCTACTGAGACACCTATGTATCCAACTGTGGTGATTTCTAGTTATCTAGTAAAATAGTCTAGATAGAGTGTAGTGAACCTTGATAAATGAAATATAGTAAAATATCCCTTGAATTCAGATAAACCATTAAATTCAAAAATATGAAATGAATTCACACCATAAACAACATAATAATATAGAGAATAACCCCATGAAATAGTTCTTGTGGAGGGAATCACTCCACACGCCATGCTTTCTACAAAACAATACATCCAACATATATCCNAAAATATCCCTTGAATTCAGATAAACCATTAAATTCAAAAATATGAAATGAATTCACACCATAAACAACATAATAATATAGAGAATAACCCCATGAAATAGTTCTTGTGGAGGGAATCACTCCACACGCCATGATTTCTACAAAACAATACATCCAACATATATCCATACAATGATACTCATGCATTTCTACTTTCTCATGAGTATTTATAGGGGTTTAATCTATTTATCCCTTATTATTGCATTATTTCCTCTTAACTACCTAACGGGCATATTTATTACCCATCAACTACCAAGTGGTTTTATCCCATAATTATGGTGACATTACATTGATTATCCCTTGGATGCCACATATATACCCCATATTATCCTCCTTAGGTAGATTACAATCCACCCCGCTTCACAGTTTTCTCCACAAAGCATGGGAAGAATCCATATGAATTTCTAAGCAATGTAGGCAATTGGTATCATGGACAAGCATTTGTCTAGCCTAGTGAAATGTACACATAAGGTTCAACTACTTGCTTCCCACCTCAATTTTAATTCTTTTTTTCCTTCATTTTCATGTTGTTTTTGAGATACTATGATATGTACATGCGCTTATTTTAGTCTTCCATGTGCCTCCATATTAGTTTCCTTTTGGCTTCCATGTTGGTCCATAAGTTTTTGGATGTTCACCCCCTGGCCTTGATGAATGTTGTTTCCCTAGGGGTTGTGGGTACCATATACATCAAATTTAGTTATCAATTATTCTTGCTTGTAATATTCCACATGGGGTTCCTTTGAGTCAGTTAGATCATTATATTCTTATTCATTTTAATCCCTTTCTACGGATTTTATCCATGTGTTTCTATAGGTCGTTATTCCGATTCAATATTGAATTGTTAATCTAATTTGTTATTAGTTGTACTAGAATTATTTTCCTTGCAAGGACTTCTTGGTGTGCTCCTTTGGGGCCCTTTTTGTTAGTAAGAGAAATATACTCCAATGTAATTTTCTTTTTCTTGTACCAAAGCTTCAAAAAAATTTGTTTGCACATTAAAATCAACTACACCAACTGATTCCATCCAAGGATATCCCAAAGCAATATCCACATCATCCATATCTATAGCATGAATATATGAATTGCAACACATTTATCCATGGAAATATTCAAGTATATAAAAAAATAACATTCGCATCCTCAACTTCTGTGGTTTGAATATTCATTGTGGGAACATGTAATCTTTTAGCCAAATTAACATTAATTAAATTATGTTTGCTACTAATATTTATAGAAATAATAACATTTTCCTATTGAATACAACCCTAAACTTGTAATAGGAAGTGTTATCACATAAAATTACAATGGGTCAAGGGTCAAAACTATTTTCAATTTATAATTTTGAGTCATAGATTTTCATTAAAGTTTAGGTTTCTAGACTCCTTTGCTATAGTCATTTTTCATTTTGATGTAAATAAAATAAGGTTAGTTTTGTCTTTGGTCTAGAGTCATGGGGTTATGCCTTTCTATCATAATAAGTCAGATAAATCCTTCATGAGTCACATATTTCCATTCCTCCATCATCACCCTGACATGGCACCTCCTCCATGTTGTACTCATGCCCTTCCTTTGTCACCTTTACCCATTAACACGTCAAATCAATTCTGATCTGTATGATGCCAAATCATTGGGAGAGTTCGCATCGCTTTCAAAGGTGCACCACGCATTCATTTTTCATCATTGCATTTATGGGTCGTGTAAACTGAATATCTCTTTGTTTTGAGAAATGATTTTTTAAACCAATATCCAAGGATTATGTCATAAATGATTTTAACTATTTTCTCCAAGTGTACAAATAATTGTTTATCTCAGTGATGCGAGCTGGTGCTACAGACATGCGCTACAAACTTGATGTTGTGAATTGGCTGAAGAATATGAATTGGAGGTTGGGATACTTGCAGACACCATTGTGAAACCTAAAAGATACCATATTTCATCTCAAGGTCACCAGGTACTGCATGAGAATTTTCACCTTATTTGAATGTCATGACAGGGCTTGTTAGTTATTTTTACTTTTGGGCACTATGAACTGGTGATAGGCACTGTGAACTATCTTATTTACTTGCCAACAAGTTCCCAAAACTGTT
Organism: Picea mariana; assembly: GCA_032191745.1. Classification (NCBI taxonomy): domain Eukaryota; kingdom Viridiplantae; phylum Streptophyta; class Pinopsida; order Pinales; family Pinaceae; genus Picea; species Picea mariana. The sequence continues at coordinate 36,209 of JASDQU010099763.1, read as the reverse complement.
TTGATATTCTCTGAAACTTGTTCATTGAACCTTAAGTATCCCATGGTTGAGGCCAGCTTTCCCACCAATCCATTTCGCCTTATTTTCTTATCTTTCCCAAGTGTTGTAAAACTCCTGCCCTAGCGCTGCAAACTCTGTGTAGCAAACCCAATGCTGTGAACCCTCTGTTCCAACACATTCTACGAAAACCTGTCTTCAACAAGTTCACAAACTTAATTACACTTCTATTTGGTCTGAAATGTAAATTTGTTCACCTGTGAAGTCAACCTGAGTTTTGAAAAATAATAGTGATGTGGTGAACAAGACCTATCTTGCAACGATCTACTTTGTTATCCCTTCATGATATTTTTAGTAGTCTTCCTTCATCTTCCTGACTGAAAGCTACCTTGTCTTATTCCTGGAGGTAAAATGAGTTGAGAAACACAAAATCTTTATAGAGAACTAGTGTATTGGGAAAGTTTATCCATTAAAACCATAATCCTATGTTTTCTCGATTTACCTCTAGCATCATTAAATCTTATGGTAAGGTTTTTCTACAAACAACACTAATGGATACTCCACAACAAAGGAAGGCTCACAAAGGAGGGGGAATTGTGAGAACAAATCCTTAAAAGATGCAGTTTTTTTGTGTTGAACCCTTGATCAAGGAAGTTTTCCAAAGAGTAGGGTACATTATTTTTGTCAGAAAATGCAGATAGGGAACCTAGAGGTGGATAGGGAGTTTTCCCTTAAGTTTGATGGGAACAAAACTAAGGTTGGGACATTGGAGTTTGAGGTATGTGAACTATCCATATCAACAACAACTATGATACCTAACATTGTTGAGAGATGGCTCAAGGACATGACCCTGAATCTTTCCTTCTCCAAGGAATTCCTCAAACTAGAATACCAGGGGGGACAATTTGTCAAAGGGAGTTCCTAGGAACCATATGCTAGAGGGTTTTGATAACACGTTGAAGGTGATTCAAAGATATTTCATCTGTGAAGGAATATTTAACATCATATATAAATACCATATAAGTCTATTGTTACACTTCATAGGAAAGGATTCCATGAATATTCCTTTCTACCTGTTTAGAAGTATTGGCAAAATGTTTGATAAGGTTCAAGCTAAATCAAAAGAAGTTGATACAAGTGTCTTCCATTCAGGCCTTATAAATATGTTGGTGATGGAGGAAATGAGAAAGAAAAACATGGATTGGGAAGAATTCATTACCTCTTTATACTTTCAGCTAAAGTTTGCTCCCACTCCACAGTCTAAAATTAAAATCCCTCTTCATATTGATAAGACTGTAAATTCAGAAGTGAATAGGAGAAGAAAGAGCACTAAGACATCTAGAGATGATAAAGAAACAAAGTATCATGAAGGAGGACGACCTTCACAGTATTCACAGAAAGAAGATTCACCTATGCCAGATCCCATTTCAGTAGAGATTCCTTCAACTAAATCTGTAGGTTTGAGAGGAAGGAAGTTGGTGTTTCCTTCACCTAGTGCAACTGTCAAGGTGAAAGTTAGGAGGCCTCTTACCAAAGCACCAACCAAGCAATATATCCCTATGAAAAATGATGCAGTAGGAGTTTCAAGTTAAGCCCTTAATAATGGCTCATTACCCCTTAATTGGGGCATATTACATTATTTATGTTATTTTATTTATGTCGTCTTGATTCCATTAGTTGTAATTGTACGTCCTAGTCTCCTATATATACCAAGGAGACATTTTCATTTGGAATCATCTTATATTTGGACATTTATGTGGGGTATAAGGAGGTTTCCGCCTCAAAGAGGCTTATTACCTGAAATTATCTCTTTTTCAAGGCATTGATTACTTATTCCAAGGTTTTTATGTGATATATAAAGATATTTGGTTCTTAACATATGGTATCAGAGCTCAAGGTCTTGAGGTTTTGATGCTACATCTGAGACACCTTGGAATTCTAGCTATAACATTTTTTCTACAACGTTTCATAAGGAACCCTTTGGAGGATATTTAGTAGACAGATCAAGGTACGTTGGGTTAAAATTTCAGCTCATGAGGCCTTATACTTTAGGATATACAACCTGTGTAAGATAGGGTTATGGAATCTTCCCGAATTGAGTCATCAAGGAATATTCACTATAACAAATTTTCTGTAACAATTCAGACCCCAAAATATGGAAAATATTCACAGAAATTATTAGTTTATCTGTGATAAAAATTTTATCTTCTGGGTCATCTTACATTTGTAGATACACCGTGTGGAAGATAGGGTATTTGACTAGTCTCAAAAAGTTGTTCCGGGTAAAACGATCATAAATTCCTCCTAGAGTATCCAATTTGAGTGATACCATTTGCATTGGATAGTGGACAATATGAAGTATTTATGGTACAATTTTCATAATTTTATACCAATTATTTTGTGCGGGGCATGCTATACAAGTGATATCTCCTGGAAAGGACAAAAATCAGCAAGTTATGGGGAGGTTACCATAAATTATACTTGGCACATACAATTTTGATCAGACCTGTGGAATTGCAGAGAAGAAATATCAGAGAACTACGAAAAAAAAATTTTCATACCTAGAAGGGCCAAAATTTTGGATATACAATAAAAGGAAGATTGTCTAGCAGAACCAGCTCAAAATCAAGGTTTAAAGTGATACTTGGCCAACATGCCACCAAAAAAGGGAACTTCTACACGAAATAAACCTCCAGAGAGTCCTACTTGGACTCTTGAAGAAGGTGAAGAAATGTGTAGGGACATAAATGATTTACAAAAGAAGACAGTAAAAAAATATGAACTACAAGAGATATGGATTCAACAGAAGCTAAGTTGGAGGCAATAAATACCAAGATGGATGGTTTAAAAGGGGATATCATGGAAGGATTGACAAATTTCCTAATATAGAGGACACCTGAAAGTGAAAATGTATCCCATGAAATTCATGATGAGGACACAAGGAAGATGAATAAAAAATGGAGAAACTCTTACTTTGGGTTGAAGACCAACCACTTTCCTAAGATCGATATGAGGAATTATGATGGCAAGGACCCAATCACATGGATACTTCAGATGGAGAAATTATTTGATCTACATAATGTGGCACATACACAAAAGGTATAGATTGCTTCTTTATATTTAGAACCCAATCAATTTTTGTGGTATCGATGGATTTTTTCTCACAAATCACTCGTCACTGGGACAATTTTCATGAAAGAAATGATAGCACACTATGAGGATACAAGGAGCAATACCTTCTTTAGCCAATTGATAAATCTCAAGCAAAAGGGTTCAGTTACAGAGCACATTGAGAACTTCCAAAGATTGAATATACAGGTAACGGATATTCCATATGAGCACTTGATTGATCTATTCATAGGAACTTTAAGGGATAACATTCAACATGAGGTTCGTCTTTGGGAACCCAAATCATTGGAGAATGCATTTAGGGTGGCAAGAAATGTTGAAAGTAAAAATATGGCTATGGCTACTAGAAGGACCACTCCTAACATCTATCGAGAGAATAATGTTCCTTCTTCTAAAACACCTCAACCTACCAGGTTGACACCTCAACAATTGAAGGAAATAAAAGAAAAAGGTTTATGATTTAATTGTGAGAACAAGTACAGTAAGGGACATAAGTGTGGTGAGAATAAATTATTCTACATAGATTGTGAAGAGGAATAAGAACAAGAACAAGAACCATCTCAAGATGAAAATGTAGACGTTGTTTATTCTAAAGAGTTGACTCCCACGATATCATGTAATGCATTGGATGGAATTAACACTCCTCAAACCCTCAATATTGAAGGATATATGAAAAAGAAAAAGGTAATATTCCTAATTGATTCTAGTAGTACTTATAATTTCATTCACTATAAATTAGCCAAAGCTCTCAATTTCTTTGTATATCCAACACCAAAGTTTCAAGTAATGATTTCAGATGGAGGAACTATCAATTGCTTAGGAAAATGAAATACGTGAATATTACTATGGGGGAATATGTAATGAATAGTCCAATGATTGCTATACCCATGGGTGGTGCTGATGTCGTACTAGGAATCCAATGGTTACAATCATTAGGAACGATTGATTTTAATTTTCAAGAACTTTTCATGAAATTCTCATTGGAAGGAAAAGAAATTGAGTTAAGAGGTATCACAGGGAAACTCAGTAAGGTGATAATCTCCAATGGCATGACAAAATTATTGAAAAAGTGGCATCAAGGTGTAATTGCACAACTATTCTAACTAGATGTTTAAACATCTAAGCCATCTATTCCCCTATATATCCAAGGGATCGTTGATAAGCATTCCAAAGTATTTTAAGATATTCCCAAAGCTCATCCACCCACTCGAAATCATGATCATGATATTCACCTAATTCCTCAGAATGTTCCTCCTAAAATCAGGCCATATATATACCCTTATGGCTAGAAGAGTGAAATTGAGCGCATGGTTGAAGAAATGTTAGAGGATGGCATTATTATACCTAGCCATTCTTACTCTGCACCGATGGTAATGGTATTCAAGAAAGATGGCTCATGGCATATGTGTCCAGATTATAGAGAGTTCAACAAGATCACTATTAAATATAAGTTTCCCATTCCTGTCATTGATGAATTGTTAGATGAACTACATGGAGCAATCTATTTCACAAAGTTGGATCTGCCTTCAGGGTATCATCAGATTAGAATGAAGGAAGAAGATATTCCAAAACCAACATTCTGAACTCATGAAGGCCATTATTAATTTTTGGTCATGCCTTTTGTCCTTACAAATGCACCTTCCACATTCCAAGGGTTGATGATTTCAATTTTCAAGACCTTCCTTCAAAAACTTGTGTGAGTATTTTTTGATGATATACTAATCTATAACAAGTCTTGGGAGGATCATGTACAACATCTTGACAAGGTGCTACAACTACTAAAGGAACAACAATTATATGCCAAACCATCCAAATGTTTCTTTGGGGTGAAGGAGGCAGATTATTTGGGCCATATTGTATCTCATAAAGGTGTTTTTAGAATATAATGGATGTGCTCATTTTACCATTGACAATATCTCTATTGTCACCCAACGATAGGCTGAAGCCACCCTTTGAGCACCTTAACCTTGATAGAGAATCACTCTGGAAGAAAACCCTAGGCTAGATAGCCAAACAAAGGGTAGCACACCTTTCCCCAAGGATAGTGCACCAATAAGAGTTGATCAAATAGTAAAAACCCTAGCCAAGAGATAGTCCAAGCGTAACTGCTAGCTGCAGCAACTGCAACAACAACTCTCCTCCAAACCTATATAGAAACTAGGCAACTGCAGTGAACACAAGTGTTGTTGTGCAATTATGAGACTACCTACCAGAATGAGAACTGGCCTCCTATATTTATACTAATTCTGGCTAACTGCCTGGGTTGAATTCTCATTTTTGGTATCTATTTTTTCAGTATATATTATTATTTCTGGCCGACTTCTTCTCTTGGAGGCTAATAACCTAATATAAATTATCTTCTTGAGCCGACAAGTATTCTAGGGTTGTTAGGCAACTCATTAGGGTTTCTTCTTGCTTCCCAGAGTATTCTATCCTTGTCAGGTTTATATTTGGAGGTAAATACCTCCTACAACTACCATAATATCAACACTCCCTCTTAGCTAGGGAGGTATTACAGGTAATGGTCTTGAGAACAAAACATACCATTGACCCGGTAGCATCAACAAAGTTATATATACTAGATCATGACTAGATCATGAGAACCATCATCATCTCTCGAAACCATACTCTATCTGATTAATCAAACATGATTCTCACTCCACAGAGTGATACAATAGCCATTCTTCTACTCTAGAAGGGTAAATGTTCTGAACCATTTTATGTCTGGAAAATCTCTGTTCATTATTCATCTGGCTGATAATTTATTTCCAATAAACTGTTGATAGTCTTCAAGGAAATAAGAACAAAATAATTGTGTCTATCCATAGTAGTACATAACTACAATCCATGGTACGCTACCACACCAAGTAGCACACAAGTACTTGATCAGTAACATATATTCAAAAGCAGTGGAACGCATCCACCACAATAGTATACATCTATTATCATGCAGTCTTCATAACAATCATCTGATATCAACCTACACAGAAACAATGTTATGATATAAACTGAATCATATGGGCCAATCTTTCACTCACACCTGTGAGATCTGGAAGAATATCTACCCTCAAAGGGTAAAACATGAATGATGATCTATCTGAACTATTCTTCCCAAGAAAGGAAGAATAATTGTCCTGATTTCTGAACCTGTACCATTCCCCACTCTGGGCCATTCTTCCTACACTAATCAAAATGCACCCTGGAGAGAATGTATAAACCCTAAAGAATTCTTGTCCCTAATTTTTGAGCTTGGACCATTCCCCACCCTGAGTCATTCCTCCTACACTAATCAAAGTGCACCTTGGAGAGAATGTATAAACCCTAAGGAATGAATGTCTGGACCATTTCCTCTATTAACCACAAGAGGAAAATATTGTCATGTATCAATCTCCAAAACAAACCATTCCTCATGTTAGCCATAATGAGAAATCATTGTTCGGCGAGGCGGGCCAGTCTTCTTGAGTAACCCTCAATAAGAGAGATTGCCCTAGACCACTTCCCATGTTAAACACAATGGGAAGTCATTGTCTATGATACATAAAAAATATGGACCATTTCCCATGTTAACCACAATGGGAAATCGTTGTCCGTCAGAAATATCAATTCACTTTCCCAACTAGAAAGGAAACTACTCATCCTAGACCATTTTTCGAACTGAAAAATGACTGTCCATAAATACATATCATTGCTCCCTCCCAACATGGGAGTCATCTCTTCCTTCTTTTTTTGAATAAGGAAGTCATCTCCACAAGCTGCAACTTGAGTACGCAAAATATTCATTTTTTGGATAGAATATTTACCAAAATGTCTTCTTATCTGCTCATCTGTGGAGATATGTAATGGAGAACCTCTTTCTCCTTTCTAAACTTCATTATGGATAATGTAATGCTTGATTTCAAATGTACTTTGTTCTGGAGCACTGGTTTTCTCTGAAGGCTTCATGTAGCTCTGATCAATAAAGTATATCAATGTTGGAACAGTGGAACGTATCCATGTGGCACTTCTTCTATCATCATGAGATCTGATCTACTGAGTAATCATCTTGATACAATATCTCTATTATAGAGAATCTTCACCATGCTTTTGTTGTGCATTGGAGGTTCTTCACCAAGTTATCTTCTTCCATCTACATACAAGGGTGTCTTTCTGGTATGCCTCAAAGTATTGAGGTTTTTCTTCATATGCTCTCTATTCAATTTCTCTGGAGAATAGTCTTTTCATTTATTTGATGTAGAATTCCAACTCATGGATGTTGCGGATGATATAATGACTCATGTAGAGATATGTCTAGTTTACTGGAACAAGTAATAATCATAGTATTCTCCCTCCATCTAGTTCTAGATATTGCAATGATTTCATTCATAAGTCTTCCATACACTGTTCTTCATCACGAATTTCAGTTCCTCTGCTTGATTGATTTTAGTGAGTTCATATCAGGCTAGTAATCTTGTAATTCTTGATACAATGACTGGTTGTTCTGTCTTTTCTTTTTTTCTTCGAATCTTCATGTTATTTCTCATGTTTTTCTTTAGATTTTGGGTCCATGGAGTTTCTTATAAATTCCATGCCCTAAAGATTCCACTTCTTTATTTTATCATAGGATCACGGATCTGGATGGAAAACCAAGGATACTTTAAGGCTTCTCTTCGAAGAAGACTTCTTCTAAGATTGAACTGAAAACGCATTGTCTTTCATGGTTACTACCATGGATATATACTCCATCATATTCAATGGATCATAGTATTAGCTCCCTTCTAATCCTTGCTTCATGTAAGAGTGCATATAATCGACTCCCTCGATCTAACAGAGTCCATGTTTCCATCTGCATATTCATTGTCTTCTACAATATATAATTGGCTTTCTCTGTCTAGTTGAGTCCATGCTTCCATCTTATTGTCTTCTACAAAACATCATAAGTCTTTCTCCAAATTTCTCTCGGTTGCTGACTTCTTTCTGTCTTTGCTTCTTCTAGGTCTCTTCATGATTGATTCGACTTATCTTGCAATAGATTCCACATGATTTGTTTGATATATTTCATTATTTCATGTATTATCTAATGATATCAATCCTTATCTTTTTGTTCTTCCATCGATATAGTTCTTCTTGGAATATATTATCTTCCAGGAGACAGATATACCATATATGTACAGAGAAGATGCAAACAAGATATGTACAAGAAATAAGAAGAGTATTTTTTACCTTCAGAGGAAGAAGTCTCTTTCATCCTGCTTAGTCTTCTTTGTAGGTTCCTTTTCTTCGTCAACTGATGCTTCATGTTTCTTTAGCTCAGGACAATGATTCTTGTAGTGGCCATACTTTTGACAGTTGAAGCATTGTACTTCTGAAATGTATTTCTCTTGATTTGGCTTCCTCCTTGAACCAAACTTCCTTTTGTTCTTGAAATTATTGAATCTTGTTGTGATGGCTTGATCATTGTACTTATTTTGGGGTTTCTCTTTTGCCCCGATCCTTGATTCTTCTTGATCACAACAAGTCCAAAATTCTTCAAATGTCTGATACTCCTTCCTTGTGTTCATGCTTGTGGAAAATGCATCCCACATCTTGGGAAGACCATTGAGTACTATGTTTACCAATTCCTTCTCTGAAATGATTTCTTCAATAGATTTTAGTTGATCTCTTAACTGAGAGATTCTTACAAAGTATGACGTTATGATGTCATCATCATTCATCTTCATGTCATGGAGCTCATTCTTCAGACTCGTTATTTGTCCAATATTTCTGACTAAGAAGAGGTTTGTTATGGCATCGTACATCTTCTTGAATGAGTCAAGATGGGATATGTAGGGTATCAAGGGGTATTTTATAGAGTCCACTATGATACTCATGGCATTGATGTCACCATTTTTGAACTTATCCATAACTGCAACGTTCTGCGGTTCCTTCTCTTTTCCTTCTTCAAACTCTAGTTCCAAGATCTTTCCTTTCACGATATCCAATGCTTTATTCTTGGCAAGGATGAGGCCAATCCTTGTATTTCACATTCTGAAGTTAGAGACTCCATCTAACTTGTTCTCTGACTTCATAGAATAAGTCATGGTTTCTTTGACTTGGTCAAACCCTAGTTTGACCAAAAACTCAAACTTGATGTCTTGGCTTGCTGAGAGTACCAGGAGGTGCGATAGGCTAAGACGCACTGATCTATCCGAAGATTAAGTCAATCCCTTCACTTAAGGTGCCTCAACAAGAGAATTAGGGTTTCTGTAGCTACACCAGCTAGTAACCCTAGCGACAATGCTATGGTGACTACTACTGCTAGAAACCCTAGCGATAGTTCTTCAATGAACTTAATATCCTCACGGCTATGCTTCCTTCCAGCATTTAGATTGAATTAAGGAGGTGTGGGCCCATAAGCTATAAGAATATAATGGATGTGCTTATTTTACCATTGACAATATCTCTATTGTCACCCAACCATAGGCCAAATCCACCCTCTGAGCACCTTAACCTTGACATAGAATCACTCCGAAAGAAAACCCTAGGCTATATAGCCAAACAAAGGGTACCCTAAGGATATCTCACTAACAAGAGCTGATCAGATAGTCCAAACCCTAGCCAAGTTATAGTTCAAGTGTAACTCCTAGCTTCAGTAGCTGCGATGACAACTCTCCTCCAAACCTGCGCAGAAACATGGAAACTAAAGTGGGCACAAGTGCTACTCTACAATTCTGAGACTGCCTGTCAGAATGAGAACTAGTCTCTTGTATTAATACTAATTATGGCTAACTTCCTAGGCCAGCTTCTCATTCTGGGTATCTTTTTGTTTAGTATATATTATTATTTATGGCTGACTTCTTCTCTTGGAGGCTAATAACCTAATATAAATCATCTTCTTGAGCTGATAATTCTTCTAGGGTTGTTAGCCAACTCATTAGGGATTCTTCTTGCTTCCCAGAGTATTCTATCCTTGTCAGGTTTACACGTGGAGGTAAATACCTCCCGTAGTTACCATAATATCAACAGGTGTGAAGGTAGACCCTAACAAGATTAAGGCCATGATGGACTAGCCGATTCCCAAAACATTGAAGAATCTTAGAGGATTTTTGGGTTTGATAGGTTACTACTACAATTTTGTTTGACACTATGAAAGAATAGCAACACCCTTAACGACACTAAATAAGAAGGATGCATTTTCATGGACTCCAGAGGCAACTAAGGATTTTGAACAACTTAAAGAGGTGATGTGAAAAGCTCCTATATTGACCACTCCAGACTTCCCAAAAACCTTTATTGCGGAATGTGATGCCTTGGGAAATGGAATTTGTGTTGTCCTAATGTAAGAAGGAAGGCCCCTAGATTTTGAAAGCTGACCACTCAAGGGAATGGACTTACAAAAACCCATTAATGAGAAGGAAATGATGGAAATACTACATGAATTGAAGAAATGGCATCCTTACCTAATAGGTAGGCACTTCAAGGTCAAAACAGATCATGATAGGCTTAAATACTTCTTGGAACAAATACTATATTCAGAAGAA
>JASDQU010099762.1:593679-603805 GCA_032191745.1 Picea mariana | reverse complement strand
AGAAACCATCATTTGTTTCTAGTATTTACACTGTGAAGTGAAACAATAGCCCTCCGATCTTATTCAAATTCATCTGCACCGTTGAATTGAATTCATTGAATCTTGCGTTCATTTCGCCATTTTGCACTTCGGCATTTCGGGATCCCCGTGGTTAAGATTTTGTTACTCTTCATGTCTCAATCCCCAAAACTCTAAAATGGAGCTTGTCTACACTAGCTCCTTCCTCCATCTTCCGTCGATGTGACCAATGGATGTGACCACTGGGGAGCCAAAATGTGTTTCACATTTCGACATTTCGGCAATCCTGTTGTGTGGCATCTTGAATCTCCAAGTCGTGATCTTCGAAACTCAGAAAAAGGAACTTGTCACTTCAATATTTTCTCTACAGCTCTTCGACCATGTGACTACAAGAGGTGATCGAGCACTTATCCATATAGTTCTTTCACGATTTCTCTTATCGGCACTTCGGTGTTCCTGTGATGATGAGTTCTTGATGCTCCATGTCCTGGTATCCGAAGCTCCAAAATGGAGCTTGGTTGCACTAGATTTGATCATTTTGGCATTTCACATTTCGGCCTTTGGCGATTTCGCATGTCACGAATTCCTGTTGCGAGGCATCTCGACTCTCCAAGTCGCGATCCCTGATATATCCTCCATGTCGCAATTTCGCATTTCGACATTTCATGATTTCGCATATCGCGAGTTCAAGAGGTTAGGGAACCCCATTCCTTTGAATTTCCAGTCAGCGAAATGATGATCTATCATCACGTGTCCTATGGACCCAACGGTCCAGATCTTGTCACGAATTCGACACTTCGCGGGCCTTCCTTGTGCCTGATTCGATATTTAGGCATTTTTCACTTCACTACTTTGGGACTCTTGTGATGAAGAGTCTCGTCACTTGACTCTTCCAACTCCTAGTATCTGAAGGTCTGAAATTAAGTCGAATCAATGGTCCACACTCTAGATTATTCGACAGTCTAGATCTCTTCGCGATTTCGCATATCACGATTTCGACATTCTGGTTGTGAGTTTTCTTGACAGCTCCACCTCCCGGTCTGTGAAACTTTGAAATGGAGTCAACTCAACTTTTCGGCTTTTTGCACTTCACAACTTCAAGATTCTTGTCGTGAGATTCCTTGACATCTCCAACTTCCAGTATCCGAACCTCTGGTATGGAGTCTTTGACATTTCGCAATTTTGGGTTTCGCGACTTCGGGACTCCTGTAGTAAGAGTTCTTGACATCCCCAACTCCCAGTATCCGAAATCCCGATAGCCAAAACTATGAAATGGAGTCGGATCTATGCTTTGATCTTGCCTTTTGATCATTGTTGTTCTTCCTTTCCTGACTGTCTACTGATCTTTCTTGTCTACCTGTTTGTCATTGTTGTTGTTGTTCTTGCCATCAATGGAAAGCACGCTCTTCTTGTAAACATGCCAACAGTCCCAATGTAAGGGGTACTTAATAGGACATGGCCTATCTAAAGATATGATATAATCAAGCCATTTAGTGTGTAGTGGATGGTACCATTGAGAAAGAACAGAAAGGTATCTCTAGGCTCAACTCACTTTTTTCTTTTGTAATTATTATGATGTTTCCATGACTAACTGCTAATTAGACCTCCTTGTTACTCTTTGATAAAGACACTTGACTCACTTACTCATGTTTATTGGAAAAACTCTATGAGAGACCTCTAGGCTTGATAGTTATGGTATCACCTCCTTATACAATGGTGAAGAGTTTCAAGAGCAACTGCTTTAGAATGCCTTAAAAATGAGAATTTTTGCAAAAACATGCCTAATTACAGTAAGTCACTATTCATTTGATGCTTTAGCAGACACAAAATTCAAGAACAAAAATGTTTTAAAGAAAGATCCTTGAAACTGTGTACTCCTGGTGAAATAAATACTTACAGAAATCTCTAGAGTTGTCTAATTAATAAAATTCAAAAACTATTTACATATATATAGTAGGAAATTCAGAAAAAATTTCAAGAACAAGGGGGTACTTCCCCATATACTAAGTCCAATGCCTTGTCAGCAGACATGACCTGTAGAAAATCTTCTCTGGAAATGGGCTTATGATAAAATTTAAGTCGGTGTCCATTTACCACAAAGGAGACTTGTCCATCGTCAATTGTTTTAATTTTTATAGCTCCATTGTCATATACAGTGTCTACCTCATAAGGGCCTAACCAATGGGTGGTAATTTTTCCTTTGAAGGTTTTGAATCGAGAATCAAACAATAGAGCCCAATCACTAGGTTGGAAGTGCTTCTTCTTAATAAACTTGTCATGCCACTTGCTTCTCTGGTTTTGGACTAATATCATCTGTTGGATGGCATCTTGTCTTATTTCATCCAATTCATTCAATTGTAGGGCTTGTTTCTTCTGAGCCTCATCTAGGTTCAATCCTAATTCTGTAGCAATACAGAAGGTCCTTACTTGGAATTATATACGTAAAAGTACTTGTTTCTCGTACACTAGCTAATAAGGGGTATGCCCAGAGGTATTTCTCCAGGTAGTCTAGTATGCCCACAACGCCTCTTGAAGCCTATCAGCCCAATCCCGGTGATGTAACTGAACACTCTTGTTCAAGATGGCTTCCATAACTTTGTTTGTGGATTCTACCTGACCATTGGCTTGCGGGTGGTATGGAGAAGATTTACGGTGTTTAATCCCATATTTCTCTGTCAGTTATTTCAACAACCTAGAAGTGAATTGAGTTCCTTGGTCGGTAACAATTTCACAAGGGACACTGAAGTAGGTAAAGATGTCTTCATAGATGAATTCTACAATAGAGTTATATGTGGCCCTAAATAGGGATTTTGCCTCTACCCATTTGGTGACATAGTCCGTACAAACCAAGATATAGTTATTCCTATGGGACATGGGTGAAATTGGTCCTACGAAGTTGAGGGCCCATTTTTCGAAGGGTTCTATCATAACTTGGGCCTGCAAAGGCATTTTGTCAGCTGACATAGGTCTACCTATCCTTTGGCAACTATCACAATTTCTCACATACTTGGCAACATCTTTGAAAATGCTAGGCCAATAGTAACCTGAATGTAATACCTTATATGCAGTGTGTTTATCAGAGAAATGGTTACCACATGGTCCATCATGACAACTTCGTAGTATTTCAGGTACCTCATCCTCTCAAACACATCTTCGAATAATCAAATTAGTACCTGTGCAAAAATTATCATGACCAACCCAAGAATAATTAGCACTTTGTGTAATAATTTTCCACTTTTCATGAGGTGACAAATGAGACGGTAATATCCTAGTAGCCAGATAGTTTTCCATATCCACAAACCATGGGGTATTGACAGAGAGGGAAAAAATATGCTCATCTGGGAAACTATCATCTATAGGGGTATCATCATCCTCATTCTTTATGCGGGAAAGAAATTCAGCTACTACATTATCCTTTCCAGGTCGGTCAAGCATAGTGATATTAAATTCTTGCAATAACAAGAGCCACCTAGTCACTCGGCCATTAGTTATAGTTTTTTTCATGAGGAACCTAATGGCTGAATGATCGGTGTGTACAAATACTTCATAACCTATAATGTAATGACAAAACTTGTTAATATCATGAACAACTACCAAGAACTCTTTCTCGATGACTGTGTATTTCAAATCGACAGGGGACAAGTTCTTGCTTACAAAATAAATGGAATAGGACTGTTGGTCCTCTTTCTGCCCTAATACCCCTCCTATTGCAGTGTCGGAGGAATCAGTGGATATATGAAATGGGAGAGTCCAATTGGGCCCTCTAAGAATTGGTGCCACAGACAGCTTGGCTTTTAGGGTTTCAAAGGCAGTTTGACACTGCTAAGTCCAAACAAAATCAACATCTTTTATCAATAATCCAAACATAGGTGCAGCAATCTTTGTAAAATTTTCAATAAACCGCCGGTAATATCCAGCATGTCCAAGAAAGATTATCACCTCTTTCTGAGTCTTGGTGGCTGGAAGTATAACAACGACCTCAATCTTTGTAGGATCAACTTTTATCCCTTCAAATGAAACATGATGTTCTAGAACCACTCCTTCAGTTAACAACATTTTTCATTTTCATGACTTAGAGATAGGTTCATTTCCTGGCATCTGATGAGGACTCTTTCTAAGTTGTCTAAGGCTTCCTGGTAAGTGTTTCCATAGACTGTGAAGTCATCCATGTATACCTCCACACAATCATGAATAATATCGGAAAATATCCCTAATACTGCTCGTTGAAAAGTGGCAAGAGCATTACACAATCCAAATGGTAAGACCCTATAGGCATAGGTGCCCCAAGTACAAATAAAGATAGTCTTGTTCTGGTCCACAGGTGCTATAAGAATATGATTGTACCCACTATACCCATCTAAAAAGGAAAAATACTTCTTTCCAGACAAGGTATCTAGAACTTGGTCAATAAAAGGAAGAGGAAAGTAGTCTTTTAGAGTGGCTTTGTTGAGTTCCCGGAAATCAACACAAATTCTCCATTTCTCGGTCACTTTCTTTGGAACCACTACAAGCGAGGATACCCACTTACTATCGGAGATGGGATAGATAAATTGACATTTAACAACTTTTGGATTTCCTCCTTGACTATGTCTTTGAGTGTTAGGTTCATCCTTCTGTGGAGTTGCCTAACAGGTGTTACTTCCCCCTGGGTGTACAAATGATGGATGCATGTGTCAAGGTGTACACCCTTCATGTCAGTGTATTCCCAAGAAAATTCTCTTGATTGTTCTTTAAGGATATCTACTAATTTTTTATGTTGGTCTGCATCTAGCCCGGAGTTTATATGTAAAACTTTCCCTGGACTAATCTCATAGGGCATAGTATAAGACATGGAAAACTCATCTATCTTGAAAATAAAAGATGTCAAAGACAAAATGGATGGATCCAATTGTTCTTGAAATTCTTCCCAAACATGTACTCAAATTGGGGAAAATACTGTGGAAAATCCACACATGTGATATCATAAATGAATTGGTTTAGCACATTTTATGTTGTGTGCTCCTGAAGTGCCCATGCATGATCACTTGACAATATAGGTTCTTCCCAGTCGTCATTCTTGTATGGACATTCAAGAAACCATAGATTCTCCATAATAGATTGAGCTGGAGGGTAAATGATGAGCTTATGGATAGAGAGACCATTTGAGATGGTCATTTCTCCTTCTCTATAGCCAATAAATGCATTGGCTATGGCTAGCCAAGGTCTTCCCAAAATAACGGGATAGCCTCTGGCAAGATCCTTTGAATGAATGACAAGGAAATATACTGGGTATTCCCATGAGGCTAAAGTAACCATGACATCATCTAAAATCCCCTCAGGTATAACCCTAGTCTTATCTGCTAATTCCAAAATGGTTGGGGTAGGCCAAAGAAGAGGTTGTAACTGTAATTGTTCCAAGGTAGTAGTAGTCATAACATTGATGGCTTCCCCTAGGTCTATGAGAGTGTTTTCGATGGAGACCTCATTAATGGTTATGGTCACTACGGGGTTTCCTGGATTCCCATATTTTTCTAGCTTTGGCTGCTCTGATATGTACTCAGAGAGTCCTCCTACCAAATGTACTGTAGGAGGGTCCATTTGCTTCCTACTTGGCTTCTTAATACACAATTATTTGACTACCTTACTATAGATTGGAATGTCTTTAATGGCTTCAAGTAAGGAAATCTTGACACAAATATTTTTCAATTCATTAAGAATGTCAAATTCCAGTTGAGTGGTAGGTTTCTCGATTACCAATCGGTCTAGATAAGGAGGGACATTCGTAGTTTGTGAAGGCTCATTTTGGGGAAGCTTGGGTTCTTGATTCTTTGGGATAATAACATCTTCCCACCTAGTATCATCCGTGGGTTGTTTGGTGGTTTCTTCTTCTTCTTCTTCTTGGATGACTACTGAAGGTCTCTGACTATCTAGAAATTTTCTCGATCTTAGATGAATTTCCTGTAATGGAACAGGAGTAATAACATATGTTGGAAAGTCCTACATCTCAACATTGTTAAGAGGTTGAGGGGGCTTATTATTGGGGTTCGTCACTAGCTGTGCCGGTAATAGTTTCAATCTCGGGGAGCTTGCACTTTAATATTGTAGCGGTTGTTGTTGTGGAATAAGAGGTAAAGGTGGTGGAACAAATCCTGGCAGAAGTTGCGGAGTGTTCGATGGGAACTGAGGGTAAGGATGGTTGGACATAGGGATAGGTGGAGCTTGAGGGTTTCCTTGATCGTTTCCTCCTCTCCATCCTTGAAGCCAAGGATGTTGGTACTGAGTAGACCATTTTTTCCAGCCTGTTGGGTTCCACTGTTGTTGTTGTTGGTAATAGGGTGGAACTTGGGATTGTAGATCTGGATATGTGGGTTGATTCCTAGGCTTCCATGGCCTCTTAGGTGCATAAGAAGACTCTCCAGGATCTCCACTCCTATAGATGGCTAGTAAATCAGGCAAGTTTGGACATTTCTCAGTTGAATGGTCTTATGTACAGAAGCCACAAACTGAAATGTTATCTAATGGGCATTCCCTTCAGGAATACTTCCTCCTACACCTTGGGCAATATATGCTCATTTCTACATTTTCCTCCTCCTGATTCTTATTTATTTTAAGGGTGTCCAACTGGGAACCTATTGTGCTTAGGATATTTGTTTTAAAGTTTTATATAAGGTTCCCTATCTCTACTCTTGTGATGCCACCTGAACTAACTAGTTTTAAGCTTCTATTGTAAGGGTCCCGAACATTCTTTCATGTTTTGGCTCTACTCCTTGAGTAGTTTTTACACATTTTACATATTTTAGCAAATGGTTTATGAGAAATATCACTTGATGCCATCAGGTTAAGCATCTCTAAATATTCTTCTGAAATTCCCTTGAGAAAAAGAGCCTAACTGCATCCTCTGGGAGGTCGTGGTATTTTGACTTCTAGGAGATATAACCAAATCTTTCCATACAGGCTTCAAGGGTCTTGTCTTCTAACTGTTGGACTTTAAAGATGTCATTACAAGACTCTTTGGTCTTGCAGTAGTCCTGGTTCATCTTAAGAAAGATGTCTTTCATGGATTCCCAAAACCTAATACTGGATTCTCCCAACCCCATGAACCATCTTAATGCAGAGTCTCTGAGGGTGGCAGGAAAGAGTTTTAATTTTTGGGCATCTTGCACATAGTTGTAGCTTCTACACAATATGTCAAATTCAAATAAGAAGGTGTCTAGATCTTCATTTTTTTTACCATAAAAGGTAGGCAGTATTGAGAGAGGAATATTCTTCATGTTGACATTGGGAGTGGTGTCCAAAATCGAAAACCCGAAGGTAGTTTCGGTTTGGTTTCCAATTTCTTCTTTCTCCCCGTGTCTTACATTGTTATGGTCCTCCTGATCACCCATATTGGCTTGGTTTCCAAAAAGAGAGTACCTAAGTGGTTTTATCTTTAAAGAGAATAAGGTTTCCCTTTGATGAAAAGGTCTTTGTACTGATTGGATGTCTAGGACTCTACTCAAGTCGGTTGAAATTATCGATGCCAAAGTTTCTATGTCAATTTGAGAGATAATTACATTGGTTGAACTACCAAAAAAAATATTCACCTGTTCAGGGTCTATGATGTCCTCAAAGTTAGGATTTCCTGGTGGTGGTGTAAAAGCAAAGGTTGTATTGTTTGGTTTTGTGGAAGACTTGAGTGTTCTTGCCCCCTGTCCCAGTATGATTGATGCTTCAATTTCTTGTTCTATAGTGCTCCCTCTGTTAGTCTTCTCATAGACTATTTTAGGTTTTTGGGTTGAGCTAGCTCCTATTTTTCGGTATCGATCTGTGGATTTTATAAGCATAACGTTCCTTCCCCTAGAGAGATCGGAAGGAACCTTGGTTGAAAGGTCTGATTTAGATTTAATGTATCTACCTTATGGATCTCTAGGTCTATTCATGAAAGAAAACGAAAACAAAAAGGAAAAACTACCATTGGGTTTGGGGGAGCCTACAATAGCAGATGTGTAGGTTCTTACCTCTCGTCTTAAAGTTCCCCCATCACCAATATAATTCTAAGGTCTAGGAATTATCTATTTCCTAACTACTTCTTACCTTAAGACAACTCCCCGGCAACGGCGCCAAAATGTTAGGTGATTTATATGTACTAAAAAAGACACTAAACTACCCTCAATTAAATTGTCAACCCGGGGTAAGTAAACTTAAGAGTTGTAGAGAAATATATGCCAAAGGTAAAAGGTTGGTAGGAGTATAATCTAAGTAATGAAAGAAGCTATCTAAGGCTAATCTACTCAAGCAAACCTATCTAATGAGAAAACCCTAGTAAGCAACTTGAAGCTAGGTAACCTAAGTACTTTTGGGCCAAGGATTGATGGATGATTCTAAGAAAAGAAAGTAAACCCTACTTTAAAGAAAACTAGTTCATGACAATAAGCAAAAACAACTACCTAATCATATCAATAAGAAAATGACAAAAGAAAACTATCTTAACTTTCCAACCTACATTCAATGAGTAACTACCCTATGAAAGAAAATAAATGAACAAGTAAGCAAAGACACCTATCTAACCTATAAATCAAATAGACAAGTAAGTAAAGACAACTATCTAACCTACTAAAGCAAATAGACAAGTAAGCAAAGACTTCTCATTGAACAACTATCTAGCCTAAGAGGCAAGTGGACTAAATGCTTGATGCAAAACTATTTCTAATGCATGAGATGAAATCCATTTTATTGAAAGCAAGGAGAACTAACAACTAAATTCCTAATTTATGATAAACAAAACTACTCTTAAATCTATTGAAGAAAAAGAATAACTACCCTGCAGCAACAATAGAGCTATATTCTGACCTATGAAAGAAGGAAACAATCTTTTCTGATCTACAAAAGCAAGAAGCTATCTTTAACCTATGAAAAACACTCAAATATAATGTTGGTGGTTGTGTGAATGCATTCGATGGTGATGGATGATATCTCGATGGCACTTGACAACAAAGGACAACTCCAATAGTATAAACTCAACACTAATCTCAATGGCAAAATGGAAGGTATGTATTAAACAATCCAACGAGAATTTAGCAATGACAAAGATAATGTTAAATACCTTGCATATTCATGTATGAATCATCAACAACATAACGAGATCATCATTATTTAACTAAGAAATTTAATTTCATTTTAATCTATGAAAGGAAATTGCGTAAAATGAAACTATACTATGTCTATTCTAACCATTCAAACTATAATAAAGAAATGWCTAAAAACAKAAATTAAAAACTGATATTACAAAGTAATCTAACAATTATATTAAYCAACAGCTAATTAAATGAAATCCRATATAAAACTGAAGTAAACAAGCTATAATMAAAAACTGAAATTAAATCTATCCATCCATCAAAATCCCTGTCAAAGAAAACCCARAYTAAAACTHTGTTCTATCTAATTAAAATCWTGTTYTAAACTTATTTATAAAATCATAAARGAAAGCACAATCTAACATCTAACTGCATGCGGGGTTAGTATAGTGAGAGAGATACTTGCAAGCCTTTTCTAATCTACAAAATCAATGCATGCTAATCTGTATCAACATCTAACCTGCAAAACAATTAAAACAATTAAGCTACAACAAACTATTTAGCATAATAAAACATACATGTACAGAAAATAAAAAGAGTAATTTAAATTAGGAAATGAAAAACAAACATGAAGGCAGTTACCAAACTACTAGTGGGCCCCCCAGCAATTTGTGGTCACTCTCTAAAAGTACACCATAAGCTTAGCAGGCCGAATTCACCATAAAAATCCAAAAACGCAGTTCTGGCATAATTCTGGCAATGTAAAAACTCAAACAGAGCAAAATCATTTTTCTGGCAAGTCTAATGTTTACACTACTTGGTTCTTATACTTAAAAATCATCTGACCACCTCAGTGGTATTTATAAAATTTACAAACCAAGTGTCGACCACAGGAGGGTCGAACCACCTCTAAATTCGTCAAATTACAATAAATGAGGCTCTAACTGACAAAACAGAGCAAGCCAATAATCACCTTCTTTGGACAACTGAAACTGAGTTGTCTGGAGCTTAGTAGCTGGAGGGGGTGATCATGAAGAAAATACATGTGCCCAATTTGTCCATCACTGGCCACCAAT